>JAODAL010035150.1:0-43303 GCA_025379985.1 Phyllomedusa bahiana | reverse complement strand
TGTGGCTGTATTGAAATTAATTATTTTTATAAAAAAAAAAAAAAGGGGGGGTTAGATAATAGGCTGGAAGGGGGACAGGGGACCTGCGGTAAAGGATTGGCCACTTTATGGGTACTGGGCAAGGGACTTGGACACCGGACTTGGATGGGAGAGATATGTGGGTATCTGGAATTAGGCAGTTTAGGCAGTAGTGAGCTGTTTGGTTACATCCTTCTGGGGTGTTATCTATTTGTTGTACTTATTTTGCATGAGAGGAAAAAAAAGAAAAAAAAAAAAAAAGGGATATGGATGGAACTCGTGTATATATTTAAATATGTAAATATTTAAATACGTGGTTATTTAATTTTGTATTTTTTGTAAATATTGACTTGTGTTTGGGCGGGCTAGCAGGGTTTTTATAGTATATATAATGTAATATAGAAAAAAAAAAAAAAAGAATTTATGCGGTGGAAGGTGCGTCAGATTGGGGTGATTGGGTTTTCATGAGTGTAACTGGACCAGCTGGGTTTCTTTTTCCAAAGCCCATTGTGAAGTTGGTTTTGTATATAGTTTGTATTTGGCAAAGAGCCTTTGTTATGTTCCATCTTTTATAATTAATAAAAAAAGTTCCATTCTGTTCTATACGAGTTCCCAGGATAGAGGAGCACTGTGTTCTCCTTTCTGTTCTATGGGAGTTCTCAGTACAGGGGAGCGTAATGTTTGTCCCTACTAAGAACTTCCATTAAAAATAATGGAGCATCGTGCACAATTGCTACCTATTTTCTATTCTGAATGGAGAAGAGACTTTTGGTGGTCCATTCCCAAGACAGGTGCAGGTGCAACATTTGGGATCCGCATCTAGTTTGGAAAATGGCTCCCTGATCCGGACCTATCACACTTTAATAGCATATACTACCAATACACCATCAAAGTGTGGGATGGGAATACCCCTTAAAAGGAGTTGTATCATCATTCTGTTTTCCAGAGCCAAAAGCAGCTTCAAATTCATGCTTCCTGTCTCTTCCTGGTCGGGCAGTGGGCGGTTCTATGACAGTAATTAGCATATCAGCTTTGTATTCAAAGCTTGCCTAATTGCACTGACATGGGAGCAGAAGATATTATTTATACAACAGAGAGATTCAGAGCTCAAAGTAAACAGAAGTGATTAGTCTCCTTTGTTTGTTAGAAATAACACACTCTGTTCTCAAGCTGAGTTCTCAAGCTACTGTGTGCGGACCTGTGGTGACTCCTTGCTCTCAGATAAGACAAACAGCAGAGAGAGGAAGAGAGCAGGTCAGTCACCAGAGAAACCTGTGTGCATTCAGAGCAGATAAAATCTGTTAAACAAAGCAAAATAAACAAAGCAATATAAACTTGGAAAAAGTCTTCATTTACTGTTCCCTACATGTTGAAAGCTAATCTTTGTAGTGAGACAACCCCTTTAAGTACACATTACTTTAAAACTTACATATAAACTACATATGAGCAATAGTGTTGGGCATGATAACTCAAGGGCATCTAGTTTCCCCCTCCCAGTACTCATCAGAATCGCTGATGAGAGTAACGGACATATATAAAGTGCTCTGCAGTATGTCATCATTGTGTCCGAAGCTCTTTACGAGATCTTGTCTTTTTAATACAGCGCGTCCTTCTCCATTCTCAATCTAATGGGCAGAAAAAAAGTCCAAAAAATAATTTCTGAATATTGGCAGAGAAATAATAAGAAATGGAAAGTGAGTAAGAGAAATAAGTGCACACAAGGCGTAAAATACTATTAAAGTTAAAAGTGGAAAACTTATAATTAGATTCCCTAATTATAAAATAAGGAGGAAACACATTTTTGATGAGAGTTAGAAATATTATCCTCTTACCGGGACCCGTCTCAGGGTGTTTGGTAGACTTGTCTTAAACCCAAAATTTACAAATGCCGCGCCCTCTACAGGCTTCCCTTGGAGAAATCTGGTATTGAAGAAAAGGCCAGAGTAAGCAGATATCATCAGCTATAGAGTAACAAAGCAGCCATACAAATGAGGGTTGTGTTGATCTGACTGTATCTGGAGCTCTGTGCTAAAGTTCTTAAAGGGATTTTGCCACAAAGTCATATCATACCTGATTTATTCAGCTTTAGCCTTCAGTGCCCTCAAAATGAGGTGTGCAGGAATTGTTTGAACTGCATATAATGGAATCCAGTAAGCTTGATATCTCCATGCCTTTCCCCACAGTGTGCTCACTCTAGTCAAACAGCTTTAGCTTTCAGTGTGCTCAAAAGGGGGTGTGCATGATTTGTTTAAACAGCATATAATGGAATCCCACAGTCTTGACATCACCATGCCTTTCCCCACAGTGTGCTCTCTCTAGTCAAACAAAGAAAGGCCTGTTTATGTAAAGAGTTGTGAGTAGCTACAATGTAGCTGAGTGGTTAGCACTTATGCCTGCCATTATAGGGGTCCTAGGTTCAAATCACTGCAGGAACCAAACACATGGATTCTTTTTGTCTTAATGAGCATACCTGATTGAGGCTCCTTTTTCTCTTTTTATTAATTTTCACCATTTGACTAATTACTAAGTAGCACAGAGGATGGCAGAAGAATGACAGCACCTGGGGTTGAACACTCGCTCAGTAGTGAGTGTGAGTGATTACTAAGTAGGACAGAGGACAGGAGTAGAATAGCTGCACTTGCGGTTGAACAGTATGTGTTATTACTAAGCAGGGAATAGACTGACAGTAGCTGCTTGAGAGGAGAGGTGATGTCTGAGCATGTGCAGCCAGGACTGAGGAGCTCTCGTCACCGGTCATATCCCCTGGAGACGAGCTGTGCACTATGGATCACTAAGGGAAAAGCTAAACCAAAAATGCTACGGTAAAATGTTTATAATTTAATTTACAAGCTTCCCACAACAATTTTACTTCACAGTAAAAACCCATTTTAGGGCCATGGACACCCAATGGCCCCACTGTCTCCTGGTTTTCCCTGCAGTCTCATCCTCATACTCTGATGGCTTACAGAGAAATAGATTACAGCTTTCCATACTTATTTGATATCTGTTGGTCTAATTTTTTGCCAATGACTATCTTTTCCGAACCACTCATACTCATGCACACTATGGGACTTATGTATGAAACCTGTCTGGCAATAAAATGGACTTTATTGCCCATAACAACCAATCAGAGCTCATAGCAACCAATCACAGCAACAAATTAGATCCCATAGCAAACAATCAGAACTCATAGCAACCAATCAGAGCACTTAGCAACCAATCAGAGCTCACAGCAACCAATCAGAGTTCAGCTTTCATTTCATATAGTGCTCTGGGAAAATGTAAGGGGAACCCTGATTGGTTGCTATGGATTGTGTTTGGTTGCTTTGGTCTGTGATTGGTTGCTATGAGCTCTGATTGGTTGCTATGGGCTCATATTGGTTTCTAATAGCTCTGTTTGGTTGCTATGGACTCTGATTGGTTGCTATGATCTCTGATTGATTGCTATGGGCTGTGATTGGTTGCTATGAGCTCTGGTTGGTTGCTATGAGCTCTGGTTGGTTGCTATGGGCTATTATTGATCGCTATGAGCTCTGATTGGTTGCTATGAGGCTATGATTGGATGCTACGTGCTCTTATTGGTTGCTATTGGCTTTGATTGGTTACTATGGGCAGCAAAAACAGTCTTACTGCGAGACAAAAGGCCTAATATGTACCTTATGAGATGATCCTGACAAAATCTATGGGTACAATTCCTCTAGTAGGTATCTCCAGCTTAAGTATTGGTGGTTGGTGAGGCTTAGCCTCAAATCTTATCTTGAGATATGTTCTAAAGGAATGAAAGGCAGCCCACTAATATAAAACACATGCTGCTATTTGATTTTTGGGGCTTTTAAACACAAACTCATAATTTCTAGAAGAACCAGTGTCTTAGCCCCTCAACACCAGGCCTGAAAAGACTTAGGGCGACATGTATGATCAGGAGTTTTGCCTGTTTTCTGGCGAAAACTGCGCCTCACCGGCTCAAATCCCCTGTCAGACGCAGGGATGCAATGTTAGGCACAACCTTCGCCACTTTTGGCTGCGCCTAACATGAAGGGGTGTGCAATGGGCGTGCTGTGCGCATTCTGTGGCGGGATGCGGCGAATTCGAAAACTTCGAGGCATGCATGATTGCGGGTCGGCAAAGTGAGGCGCCGTATTCTTGTAATGCGCACGAGTTCTACACTTACAGCAGTACACTACTACAATAAATGAATTGTCAAGAAGAATAAATAATTAAGCAAGAAATCCTGCTTGGAGGACAATAGGTCCCAGCAAGCCATTTGTTGTATATACTGAATTGCATTAAACTTCTAAGCAGCCCAAATACATCTAAAATTGATGTTAGGGAAAATGTGTTAGAAAACATCTGTCCAACCTCTGTGCAACATCTGCATTGGTTTATGTGATGTAAAATTAGTGTAATTTTCACAGACTTTGCAATACATTTTGTAGGGGATATTTTTTTCTTTGCAACTAATATATATATTGTCATTAATGTTATTGTAAAAAATGTATTAATCCATTGATTTAATTTTTCCAACAATTTTTCAGGAAAACTTCTATTCTGCACGAAATAGAAGTTTGGGGTGATTCGCGGGAACGAAGCGTGCTTTTGATTGATAAAATGGCCGCAAGCACATGGTGTGACATGGGGCAGAGAAGTCTGGGAGGAAGAAAGGAGGACCCTCAATGACATGTGCAGAGATGAAGCCAATCAGAGACCGGCGGGATTCTGTGACGTCACCGCACTATATAAGTCCGGACGCCATGCTCGCTCCTCCCACTGCTTTCGTTGTGCCGCTGGTGCAGCTGCAGCAGCTGAGATCTCACACAAAAGACATTTGTTTTTAACAGCAATTTTTTTTTTGGGGGGTGTCACTGCTTTTATCAGAGACTGCTCCTCTTCCATTATAATTTTGATTCAGTTTGTGGGGTATTGGAATTGAAGTCCAGTGTGAGTCCAATTCTGCCCCATATACATTTTAATGCCATCTGGTCAGTTCTGGGGCACATTGAATATCCAAGGGTTGTATTTATTAAGTAATTCATTTCTTTGACAAATGCATTTTATTCTTCATCTTCAGACTGTGTAATGTATTTCCGTCAAAGTGTGGCACGTATTTGCATTATGGGTTCCAGATTCTGGAGATGGAAGGATGATCCAGGGATTTATTCTCATTGCCACATTTGGAATCACAATGGAATTTTTCTCTACTATAGGGCAGTTGGTTTCCTACTTATAGGGGTATTTGCCTTCTTGCATCAGCACAGTAAGGGTAGGGGTATGTTCACACAGGGTATTGCCATGTGTTTTGGGAGTCGCACTGATCAGCGCGTATTCCCAAAGCACGGAGGGGGAGGGGGAGGGAGCCTGCCTAATTAACATGCATTACTCGCGGCGTGTGATCGCCGCGAATGATTGACATGTCAATTCTTGACGCGTAATCCATAGCTCTCTGGATGTAATTGTGGTACGCATTTTGTGCATAAAGCATCAGACGTGGCGAAATACGCAGCTAAATGCGCGCCGCAATATGCCGTGTGAACATACTCTAAGGGGTGGACTTCAACTTGTGTCTTCAAGCTTATCTGCTATGTACTTATATATTACGTTCATTCGCACTGATCGTGTTCTTACTTTGCTCTAATATCCACCAAAAATTCTAAATCATCAACATAGAAGTATTTCTGCTTCGGAATCAGCTGAATCTCAAATGTGGGAAGGACTAGAGGGAAACAAGAGACATTGTTAGACAAACATAAGAACTCATTGTAAACATATATAGCAAGCGCGTCCGATCGACCACTACTCTCTTACCATATTCCTTCACCTTAAAGTTTGTTGTGTAGGTTTGCAGTGGAGAGTCTTTATATTTTACTGACATGGTCCATACACCGGGACTGTGGGCAGAATAATAGGGTGTTACATTATATGAGAGCTGCATGACACAATATGGCAATATTTATATAAGCACCGTATGCATCATGAATGTGTGCACTGTATGCCACACTATTTATATCCACTTTCTACTATTCAATGTATAAGGTCTGCAATAGGCTGTCTGCACATATCCCCTGTTGCTGTTGTGGGTAAAAGGGGTGATTTATTACAGTTACAAAAAGGGATGATTATTGGTCATCACTAGAGATGGGCGAATCGATTCTAACAAAGTGGAATTCGTTTAGAATTTCAGGAAAACTTCGATTCTGCACGAAATAGAAGTTTGGGGTGATTCGCGGGAACGAAGCGTGCTTTTGATTGATAAAATGGCCGCAAGCACATGGTGTGACATGGGGCAGAGATGTCTGGGAGGAATAAAGGAGTACCCTCTTTGACATGTGCAGAGATGAAGCCAATCAGAGACCGGCGGGATTCTGTGACGTCACCGCACTATATACTGTAAGTCCGGACGCCATGCTCACTCCTCACACTGCTTTCGTTGTGCCGCTGGTGCAGCTGCTGCTGCAGAGATCTCACACAAAAGACATTTGTTTTTAACAGCGATTTTTTTTTTTGGGGGGTGTCACTGCTTTTATCAGAGACTGCTCCTCTTTCCATTTTAATTTTTGATTCAGTTTGTGGGGTATTGGAATTGAAGTCCTGTGTGGTCCCAAATTTTGCCCCATTATACACTCACCGGCCAACTTTATTAGGTACACCATGCTAGTAACGGTTGGACCCCCTTTTGCCTTCAGGACTGCCTAAATTCTTCGTGGCATAGATTCAAAAAAGGTGTTGCAACGATGCTCAATTGGTACCAAGGGCCCAAAGAGTGCCCCAAAAAAATATTCCCCACACCATGACACCACCACCACCAGCCTGAACCGTTGATACAAGGCAGGATGGATCCCCTGCTTTCATGTTGTTTTACGCCAAATTTGACCCTAACCCTCCGAATGGGCGCAGCAAAATCGAGACTCATCAGACTAGGCAAACGTTTTTCCCAAACTTCTACTGTCCAATTTCGATGAGCTTGGGCAAATTGGAGCCTCAGTTTTTCCCGTTCTTAGCTGAAAGGAGTGGCACCCGGTGTGGTCTTCTGCTGCTGTAGCCCATCTGCCTCAAAGTTCGCCGTACTGTGCGTTCAGAGGGTGCTCTTCTGCCTACCTTGGTTGTAACGGTGGCTATTTGAGTCACTGTTTCCTTTCTATCAGCTCGAACACAGTTGCCCATTCTCCTTTGACCTCTGGCACAACAAAAGGGATTTCCGCCCACAGGACTGCCGCTCACTGGATGTTTTTTCTTTTTCGGACCATTTCTGTAAACCTAGAGATGTTGTGCGTGAAAATCCCCGGAGATCAGCAGTTTCTGAAATACTCAGACCAGCCCTTCTGGCACCAACAACCATGCCCCGTTCAAAGGCACTCAAATCACTTTCTTCCCCCTACTGTTTCTCGGTTTGAAACTGCAGGAGATTGTCTTGAAACCCTATTTCTGCCTATAATGATGAGTTGCCGCCTTGTGATTGGTGATTTTGAAATTAAGTGTTAAGGCAGTTGGACAGGTCCTAATAATGTGGCCGGTGAGTGTACATTTTAATGCCATCTGGTCAGTTCTGGGGCACATTGAATATCCAAGGGTTGTCTAAGCCTATTTGTGCTGTCATATTCAGTCAAATACACAGAGTTTTTACACGCCACATACCAGTTAAATTTTTCCTGGTGATTTCTGGAGCATAATTTAGATCCAAGGGTTATTTAAGCCTGTTTGTGTTTTTGTAGTCAGTAAAATACACAGCGTATTTACACACCACATACCAGTTAATTTTTTTCCTGGGGAGTCAAATACAGGGTGTGTATTTATCATATACAGATATCTTCATTAAACAGAGTCCATATATTTTTGATCAAACAGTATGTAAGACAGAGAGGTGGCAGGCTGTTCACATGCGAGTGGCAGTGGCACAAACATTCCTGGAGCAGGCACAGGTCACAGCACAGTAAGGGGACGTCGCAGCAGGCGTGACTCGGTGAGGCCAGAACTGCCAGTGTCATCTAGCGGCCTTGTGTTGACCAGTAACCGAAGGGTTCTTGATTGGTTGACTAGGTCATCCACTTCCTCCCAGATGACATCTGACAACCCCAGCCAAGAGTCGGTGGGAACGTCAGACACAACCCTTTGTTGGCATGGCCCGGGAACAGCTCAGCGGCTCTCACCTGTCCTCAACCTGTCTCTGTCCCGTACGGTTCCCTCAGCCAGAGATCTACTATGTGGTCTGGGCTCAGCGCCACTATACAGCGAGGAAGAACAATTTGAGGACAGTCAGCAGCTACTTGTCAGCGAAGAAGTGGTGCCGATATCCCCTACTTCTTGCAGTAGGAGGCAAAGTAGTGATGTGGAGAGTGGCATGGGAGGTCATGTTGTGAGGGGTCAGCCTCTGCATACCAAGACCGTTGAGGAGGACAGCAGTGAAGATCCAACAATAATCGATGATGATGTAGCCGACCGCGGCCACGGGGTAGAAAATCTGCTTCTCAGGTCCAAGAAAGTAGCGGCACAGGGGCTCAGCGAGGCAGCGGCGGGAGTAGTCACTCAGTGCGGAGTGTTGGCGGTAAAATCAGCTACTTGGTGGTGTGGCAGTTTTTGCTAAGACACCGGAGGAGGCAAACTTGGGTATATGTAGAATCTGTGGGCAGAAAGTGAAGCGTGGCCGGTGAGATAACATTGGCACCATGGCCCTGCATCAACACATGCAGCATCACCATCCGGTGACCTGGGAGAAACGTGTCTCAGATGTGGTGGTCCATCAGCAATATCAGCAGCACCCAGTGGCACGCATGCCATTTCAGCCAGTAAAGGCTTCACCACCTCTGCAGAAGGGAGCTTTTTCTCTTTGCCATTATCTCCAGGTCCAGATGCTCCTGCTCCTCGCTACTCATGGCGCCAACAGTCGTTCAATGAGGCGATTGCAAAAAGACAACAGTATGCGTAAAACCATGCTAAGGTGCAAAAGCTGACCGTGCTCTTCTCCAAGTTGTTGGTACTGCAGTCCCTCCCTTTCCAAACGGTGGACTGTGCACCATTCAGAGAACTAATGGCCTGTGCCGAGCCGAGGTGGAGAGTTCCAAGCCGTAATCTCTTTTCCAGAAAGGCAGTACAAGCCCTTCACAAATATGTAGAACAGAATGTGGGCCAGTCCTTGAGCTTATTGGTTTGTTCCAAGGTGCATGGCAGCGCGGACGTGTGGAGCTGTAACTACGGTCAGGGCCAGTATATGTCCTTTACGGCCCACTGGGTGAATGTGCTTTCTGCCCAGCCACACCAAAAACTTGGACAGGAGACGGCGCTCCAAGTTGTCAAACTGCTGCTCCTGCGCCAATGTCCGCCTCCTCTTCCACCACCCCCACCATCTCAGCCTCTACAAGTACTGCTCCATCATACCACATGTGTAGGGCACAGCGGTGTCACGCAGTTCTACACCTGGCTTGCCTTGGCGAACGAAGTCTCACAGGGGAGGAACTGCTCCGCGTCATGCAGCAAGAAATCGATGTGTGGCTTTCTCCGCGCCAACTGCATATCGGAACCATGGTGATGGGCAATGGGAGTAACATGGTGTCCGCGCTGCACCAAGGAGAGCTGAGCCATGCGCCCTGCATGGTGCACGTGTTCAATCTGGTTGTGAAAAGGTTCCTGAAGTCTTCTACCGATCTTCAGAACAGTCTGAAAATGGGCAGGAAACTGTGCATGCACTTCATCCATTCCTACAAAGCCAGGCACACCCTCTTCGAGTTGCAGCGGCAGAACGGCCTCCCCCAACACACGCTGATATGCAATGTTTCCACCCTTTGGAATTCCAGCCTGCACATGTTGGACCGACTGTAGGAGCAGAGAAAGGCCATTAACGATTTTTTGATGATCCAGGCGGATCGGAGTACTCCCCTGTGTAACTTTGATATCAGCCAGGAGGCGACGTTATTTATCAGTCGCCAGGACTCCGTGATAAATAACGTCATTCCGCTGCTTCATGTCCTGGAACAGATGCTGAAAAATCTGTCTGGGCAGGGGACTGGAGACGTGGTGACTACATCTCACGGCCACTTGTGTCCGGTGTGGACTGAACTGGAGGAAGAGGAGGAGGACTTTGGAGCACAAGCAGTCTCTGGTGAAATGAGTGGTTTTTCTACCCAGGTGACAGGAGAGGAGGAGCAGGAGCAGCTGGAGGAGGTAGATGGAGATGAGGAAGACGAGATAGATGACCCCCAAGCACCGTGGCAGTATACAGTGGAGAATGGAAGGCATGGGCAGTACCCTCAGAGTCAATTAGCGCTACATGGACGCCGCAGCCATTTACTGAATTAAGACAGCTTTCCCCATTCAACCCGCCGGTGCTAGTTGAGCGAGGGAAACTCACCAGCAGCTAGCAGGGCACTGAGAGCAGCAGCCCTGAACCAACACGGTGGTGGCCTATTTGGACAGCACACTGCCACCGCAGTTAGAAGATCCGCTGGACTACTGGGCAGCCAAACTGGATGTGTGGCCGCAACTTGCCGAGTTTGCAGTGGAGAAGCTGTCCTGCCCGGCCAGTAGGGTGGCATCAGAGCGGGTGTTCAGTGCAGCGGGGGCCATCGTTACCAAGGAGAACCCGCTTGTCCACCCGAAATGTGGAGCGACTGACCATTTTCAAGATGAATTAGGCGTGGATCAGCCAGGATTTCCACACACCAATGCCTTAGGCGTCAGATTACATCAGCCATGACCCCTCACCAAAACTTTGAGAAATGAATCTGGATTCAAACTACCTGCCTCAGCCACTATTCTGATGCCGCCACCCACCTGATGCCACACATCTGCTGCCAGTTTCTCCATCTGCCTACCACCATCTTTACCAGGGACTGGTATTGCCACCCACCTCCACACTGTCATTGTGCCGCTCTATGACCTCATGCTGCTGCTGCTGTTGCTGGTGCTGTGACCTCCACACTGTGTCATTGCGCCACTCTCTAACCTCATGCTGCTGCTGCTGTTGTTGCTGCTGCCGTTACCTCCACACCCTGTCATTGTGCCACTCTCTAACCTCATGCTGCTGCTGCTGTTGTTGCTGCTGCCGTTACCTCCACACCATGTTATTGTGCCACTCTATGACCTCATGCTGCTGCTGCTGCCTTGGCCTCCACACTCTGCCATTGTGCCACTATGTGGCCTACTCCTGTTTGTGTCACCTCCACACTCTGTCGTTGTGCCTCTGTCTGACCTCATGCTGCTGCTGTGGCTGCTGCCGTGACCTCCACACTCTGTCATTGTGCCACTGTCCCCCAAGCACCCCCAAGCACTGTGGCAGTATACAGTGGAGATGGAGGCAGGGAGTCCCTGAGAATCACTTGCGCACATGGCCCACAGCATGCTGATTTGCCTGGCTACTGACAGCTGAAAAGTCACCATCTGGTAGAGGGATGACTTCTGGCTCTCCACCCTATTGGACCCTCGCTACCGGTCCAAAATGGAAGCCTTTTTTCCAGCTCCTGAGAGGGAGGACAAACTCAAGTACTATACAGAAATCCTCCGTAGTCAGTTTACTAACATTCCGAAACCATTTTTGGCCAAGGCAATTCTACTTCAGCTTCATCATTAATACCTTAAAAAGTTCCAAAGCAGTTTATTATGAAGTATAAACATGGTAGTTTGAATCCAGTTTCTGCGTGACACCAATTTGTTCAAATGCAGCGTATGGAACTTGAACTAAAGGAGACCCTAACTACAGAGAATGTTTAAGGTGCTTAATGTGCATGTCGTGCCATTAGTGATGGAATTTAGTACAAAACTGAAATGGGAAGCAAAAGCAAATGCTGCAAAACTGGCTTTGGATGAGCTTCTTCAGTATGAAGAATGTGAATCGTATGTCCAAATTACAGACAGGAAAAAACCGCCTCCACCTCCTCCTTGAGCCTCGTCTGTCATATCCGTGTACCGTACCTCTTGCATCCGTCCCTTGACCATGATCCTTGCCGGCTGTCCTGACCCTACACTTGTCCCCGACTCCGAGTTTGCCTTACGATTCTGTACCTTGCTACACCTCGGCTGCCACCGCAAGCAAGTCACGTCAGGGCTAACGACCTGGCAGACTCTCGCCGCAGCAAGTCCATCCCGCTTTGCGGCGGGCTCTGGTGAAAACCGGGACCTACTTAGATTCTGCTCCCTGGCGTGGCTATTGCCATCGTCCCCTTACTGTGCTGAGACCTGTGCCGGCTCCAGGAACCTACTATTGTGTTTTTTGACACTATTGTAGGATCTTCTGAGCCCTCAGCTTGTTTTTTTCCAGCTGTGGCTGCCATGACTTTATCAGGCTACATTCCCGCTTCGGTTTTTTGGTCAGTTTTGCCCCTGTAAGTGCCCAGGGAATTTTCAAGTGAAGCGATTCTAAGAGCGGCGGCTGTCATGTGTGTGTCATACTAAAACACAACATTGTATGAAGACCAAATCATGCTCCCTATGCATATTTGAGCATGGCACAATGTTCTACAGCACTCTACAAGCTCTCGGCAGCCAGGAAATAGCTGTATTTAACACGATTCGTCCCAAATTTATTCGGGTCGAAACTAATTTTGTCGGAAAATTCTATGAACTTGGCGAATCTAATTTTTGAGAAATTCGCCCATTTCTAGTCATCACTAAGGGTGGCGGTATTTCTGAAACTGCGCAGTTTTCTAAACTGTTTGCATACTGCCTCAGTAGAAAATGTTACAATATTCCCGGCAGTATTGGAATGGGACCTCCGCTGATTGCAAAGAGTCACATTTTTTTCTTTATTGAGCAGATGGACATTAATGTTTCAGGTGAGAAACACCAGAAAACAAAGATCTTGCAACCATAGCTAGAAGAATACAAGCTGGTGGTGGCAGCATTATGATCTGGGGAATGTTTTCAGTGCATTCTCTGGGTCACTCATGTGGAAGGTGCTCTCACCCGATTTAGGTATAAATCTGTCAGTACTTGAACTCTAAGAATCCTGCATCCCAAGCCACAGCTCTTCCCACTGAGCTATTTAGTCCTCTGGATGGCTCTGGTTCTACACCTTGCCTAGTTCTCTGTTCTCTCAGCTTTGGTCCTTGATCTCCTAGTTTGCTCCACTCATGTTTAATTGGACTTCCAATTTAAGCCCCAGCCTTGTACTTCTGCTTTGTGAGTTTTTTGGCTTCTGCTGGTAATCTAGTGAGATGGTCTGTGTTGATTTCTGCCTGCTCCTAAAGTACTGAAACCACCCACACGTGTACCGACCTCTAGCTCTGCTGACCCTAGTAGTTACAACTTAAGACTCCAGACCAGCTCCTGATCATAACAGAATCTCTCCTTGCAGATCACATACACCCAAACATGCTGATTGTCTCCCCTGGGGCAGATGGGATCTTCCACTAAGACAATGCAACATGTGACACGGTAAGAAATGTCCAACATTGGTTGGAAGAACAGGAAAAAGACTTCCAAGTAGTATCCTGGTCCCTATTTCCCCAGACTTGACCCCAATTGAGCCTATGTGCGAGGCCCCTGGATGATGGTGTTGCCCCTCCAGCAGCTGTGGGGCTCCTGGATGATGGTGTTGGCTCTATTGCCCCTCCAGCAGCTGTGGGGCCCCTGGATGATGGTGTTGGCTCTATGGCCCCTCCAGCAGCTGTGGGATGCAGTCGGCTCCAGATACTTGTGACAACCTACCAAGACCTTATGGGGTCACTCCCCGCCCGTCTAGCTGCTGTCCATGCTGCACACGGCGGTTACTCTGGATATCAGCTGCTGGTCATAATAATGCGACTTATTTTTGGATACTGGTTATTTAGATGTAAAATGATGAAGGCTTGCATATATGTACCTAAGCCAAAACTGTCAGGACCAACCAGAGAGCGAGATCATTGAAAAATCAGGAAAAGATAGACAACAAGTAGCATGAAAAATGTATGCAATTTAGTCATTGACATATAGCCAGATATACAGTCTCACAAAAGTAAGTACACCCCTGACATTGGTGTAAACATTGTATTATATCTTTTCATAGGACAACACTGAAGATCTGACACTTTGATACAATGTAAAGTAGTCAGTGCACGGCTTGTATAGCAGGGTAAATTTGGTGTGCCCTCAAAATAACTCAACACAGACATCAATGTCTAAACTGCTGGGAACAAAAGTAAATACACCCCTAAGTGAAAATGGACAAATTATGCCCAAAGTGTCAATATTTTGTGTGGCCACCATTATTTTCCAGCACTGCCTTAGCTCTTTTGGGCATGGAGGTCAACAGAGTAGTGTTGAGCGATTTAATCGAGAAAAGTTAAAATCGAGTCGATTTTTACGGTAATCCAGATATCGGTCCGATATTTTTCCCTGAAAAATCGGATAAAGAGCACAGAGGGAAATCAAGAACATCACCAGTGAGGGGGTAGGGATTTCATTGGGTGCTAAAATCACGTGACCCTGCTTTATGTATGTGACTGTATTTCCTGGTCAGCACCATTACGATTAGAGACTGTGAACTGAACACACTGCTCTCTCTCTCTGTGCTTGTTTCAAAGCAGGCAGAGACACCATTTCCCAGCGATTTCACAAAGGAGAAGCTGCTAGATAGATTAGGAAATCCTAGACTGTAAAAGTTAGGGATTTTCATATTTCTGATAACTGCATCTTTACCATCTTTATTTGATTGCTAACAAGTTCCTTGCTGCAGTTTTAGGGAAGGGGGGCCGCTTGATTTTGGGGGGTAGCTTGTGCATAAAACACAGTTAGGAAATCTCTCAAAAGAAATCGCTGTGATATACTGGTTTCTTGCAGAAAATTTCATTCTGTGGCCAAAATTTCCTTGCTGAAGTTTTGTGGGAACAGCCAGTTTACAGAGCACTGTTAGGAAATCTGCTCTAAAAAGAAATCGCTGTGATTTACATGTTTTTGGCAGAAAATTTCAATGTCAGCAACGTGCCAGCATTAGAATTGTAGAAAAAGTAGCCACCGCAGCAGGCAGTGTGGCAGAAGCCTACTGGGTGACATGTGACAATTGTTTTTACCACCTCACGAACACCTGTAAGGCAGTGCAGCATTCAGACACACAGAGACCGCCTTAAGACCATGGTCCATGACTACCTGCGGCTAAACCCCAATGTTTTTCGACTTGGTTGTCCAAACTGAATGAATGGCCTGAGCTTGATCGGCATGCCTTAGAAGTTTTATCCTGCCCAGCAGCCAGCGTTATCTTGGAACGCACCTTCAACACAGCTGGCGGGGTGATAACTGACAAACATATCCATTTTTCCCCTGAGAATGTGGATCGTTTGATATCAAAATGAATCAAGCGTGGATTTCTGACGATTTTGTTGCCCGGTTGCTGATGTCACCGACTAGTAAACTGTAGCACGTCTTCTTCACAATGTGAAATACACATTCCACATTGAAAAAAATCTGTGGTCCTATTGAAACAAATCTTATTCCAAATATTCATTTCTTCGTGAAAATGTTATTCTGAGTGTCCAAAAGGTCATATTTGCTGGTTTTGGGGTCAGGCTACTGTAAAAATGGTGCCAATGGGGAAGTACTCCTGTCAGGGGCCCTAATCAACAAAGGGCCCAGTAATATGTTAAAAAATAGGAATTAGTAATGGCTGGGGGCCTCATTTTATTTAGCTGCATTGGGTCCTGAAACTGTTAAGAGATGACTGACGGCAGTCCTAGCTACCACTGCACCCCTTATAACTAGGACCCTGCCAGCTGAACCTTCGTGTTTCCCATTGGGATGTTCTTGCTGCCACC
Source organism: Phyllomedusa bahiana (assembly GCA_025379985.1). Taxonomy (NCBI): domain Eukaryota; kingdom Metazoa; phylum Chordata; class Amphibia; order Anura; family Hylidae; genus Phyllomedusa; species Phyllomedusa bahiana. The sequence goes on along the minus strand of JAODAL010035150.1, from coordinate 27,578 downwards.
AAACATATGTGAAGTTCTTGGGCCGTGGTAATTAAAGTGATAGGGGGCTCCTGCCAGTTACCATGTGCCATTTCCAATACTAGTGTCTTCTTATGTGTCAAAGGGGCCCCAGAGCAGCAGTTACCGCTGCACCTCGTATAGCTACATCTTTTCAGTTAGCCATTGAAAGGAATGAATTATTTTAGCCAGTGAATTCTTTTCTATGACTCTTAGAGCCAAATTGTCTTCACCAAGTTGTACCACGTATCCAGTTTACTGTTATGGATGGTAATTCCAGCTTCTCCTCACCTGTTTGGGTATAAAAATGAACCTTATTATCTTCTCCCATAGACTTTATTGGGAATCAGCGATTAATCAAGATCGAAAATCGGAAAATCGAATCGATTTTCTTAAAAATCGACGATCGACTCGATCTTGATTTTTTTTTTTGTAATCACTCATCTCTACAACAGAGCATTACAGGTTGCAGGCACTGGAATCCTCTTCCTCTCCTCCACGACGACATCATGGAGCTGGTGGATGTTCGAGACCTTGTGCTCCTCCACCTTCCGTTTGAGGTTGTCCCACAGATGTTCAATAAGGTCTGGAGACATGCTTGGCCAGTCCAGCACCTTTACCCTCATTTTCTTTAGCAAGGCAGTGGTCATATTGGAGGTTTTAGGGGTCATTATCATGTTGTATTCTGCCCTGCGGCCCAGAAAGGAGGGGATCATGCTCTGCTTCAGTATGTCACAGTACATGTTGGAATTCATGGTTCCCTCAATTCAACTGTAGCTCCCCACAGCCGGCAGCACTCATTCAGTCTCAAACCATTACACTCCCAAAACCATGCTTAACTGTAGACAAGACACACTTGTCTCTGTACTCCTCACCTGGTTGCCGCCACACACTTGACACCATCTGAACAAAATAACTTTATCTTGGTCTTATTAGACACAGGAAATGGATCTAGTAATCCATGTCCTTAGTCTACTTTTCTTCCGCAAACTGTTTTCGGGCTTTCTTGTGCGTCATCATTAGAAGAGGCTTCCTTCTGGGATGACAGCCATGCAGACCAATTAGATGCAGTGTGCTGTGTCTGGTCTGAATTCTGACAGCCAGACCTTCCCCACCCCCACTCCTGTATCCTCTGCAGCAATGCTGGCAGCACTCATCTCATGTTATTATGCTGAGCATGTGCACTCAACTTCTTTAGTCGACCATAGGCCTGTTCTGAGTGAAAACTGTCTTGCTAAACAGCTGTATGGTCTTTGCCATTACCCTGAAACTTAACTGCAGCATGGTGGCCATCTTCTTATAGCCTGGGCCATCTTTGTGTAGAGCAACAATTCTTTTTTTTTTCCTGATTCTCAGACAGATCTTTGCCATTAGGGGCCATATTGAACTTCCAGTGACCAGCATGATAGAGTGTGAGAGCAATAACACCAAATTTAACACACTTGTTTCCCATTCACGACTGAGACCTTGTAAAGCTAACAAGTCACATAACATGAAGGGGAAATGGCAAATTGGTCACTATTTGTCGATTTTCACTGATGAGTGTACTCACTTTTGTTGCCAGTGGTTTAGACATTGGTGTCTGTGTTGAGTTATTTTGAGGGCGCACCAAATTTGCACTATTATACAAGCTTTACACTGACTACTTTACATTGTCTCAAGTGTCAGATCTTCAGTGTTGTCCCATGAAAAGATATAATATAAAACTTACAAAAATGTGAGGGGTGTACTGATGTTTCTGAGATACTATACTTGGTTTTTCATGGACCCTGAATAATGTCTTAAAATGTGAGCAGTTATTGTATAGATATTTAATATCAGACAATAAATTAACATTTTCTATGTGCCAAATCTATGACTTGGCCAGGTTTTTGTTCCAATGACATCTACCCCCACGGTTTTGTTCTCATCCCTCATTCTCCACAGTAAATGGATTGATGAGACTTTTTCCTAAATTAAACATTATACATTAAAGAAACCAGATATCTGGGTATAAAATAAAACCTTTACCTCAATAGTTTCGGTAGTTTGTAGGAAAGGGACATGATACCAGAGTCTCCATTTGGTGCTGCTATATCTCTCTTAACAACTGTATTTTCAGGTGTCTGTAGAGAACAGAGAGTGAAGATGAACCAACCAATGTAATGAGCAATAAGTGATATCATCTGGGAACATCTGACTCCTAGAAAGGTAATCAATTTAATATCTGAGCAAAAACAAAAATGGTTGTACTGCATGATGGGATCATAGTCTGGTTAGCCAGTAAGAAGATGTGGAGAACTTTTCTTGTTTCCAAGAGTTCTTAAAGAGCTCAGCTCGGTTATCTCTGTTCCCCTGTACATGATATTTAGAGATTCTCTGGTGATTGATATAGTGCCAGGAGACTGGCGCAAAGCAAATGTAGTTCCCATCTTCAAAAAAAGGCTCCAAGTCTTGCCCAGGTAATTATAGATCAGTAAGTTTAACATCTATTGTGGGAAAACTGTTTGAGGGGCTCATAAGGGACTATATACAGCAATATGTAGAAGAATACAATATTATTAGTGATTGCCCGCATGATTTCACTAAGGGCAGAAGTTGTCAGACCAACCTGATCTGCTTTTATGAAGAGGTGAGTAAAAGTCTTGATAGCAGAGGGGCTGTGGATATTGTGTTGTTAGACTTTCCAAAGGCGTTTGACACTGTCCCTCATAAGCGTTTGTTGGGTAAATTAGAATCCATTGGGATATAAATAACAGTGTGTAATTGGATTAAAAACTGGCTGTCGGATCATACTCAGAGAGTGGTGGTAAATGACTCCTACTCTGAGTGGTCCCCGGTTAAAAGGTCGGGGCCCCAGGGCTCAGTATTTGGTCCTCTTTTATTTAATGTATTTATTAATGATATAGTGAAGGGGATCAATAGCACGGTTTTTATTTTTGCAGATGAGACCAAGCTATGCAGGGTAGTGCAATCAATGGATGATGCTCATAAATTGTAAGCAGACCTGGACACACTGAGTGTTTGGGCACCCACTTGGCAAATGAGGTTCAATGTGGATAAATGTAAGGTTCTGCATCTGGGTACAAATAATCTGCAGGCATCATATGTCCTAGGGGGAGAAAAACTTGGAGAATCGCTTGTTGAGAAAGATCTGGGCGTTCCTGTAGATCATAAACTACAGAACAGCATGCAGTGTCAATCAGCTGCCTCTAAGGCAAGCAAGATATTGGCGTGTATTAAAAGAGGCCTGGACTCGCGGGGCGAGGATGTAATTCTACTGCTATATAAAGCATCAGTGCGGCCTCACTTGGAATATGCTGTTCAGTTCTGGGCTCCAGTTTATAGAAAAGATCTAATGGAACTAGAGAGAGTGAAAAGTCGAGCAACCAAACTTATAATAGGAATGGAGCATCTTAGTTATGAGGAGAAGTTAGTAGAATTTAACTTATTTAGTCTTGAGAAAAGACGGCTTTGGGGGGACAGGATTAATTTATAAACAGTAGGTATATAAATGGTCCCTACAAAATGTAAGGGGAAAAATTATTTCACATAAAGCCCCCTCAAAAGACAAGGGGACATTCCCTTCGACTGGAGAAAAAAGGATTCAATATCCAGAGGAGAAAAGTGTTCTTCACTGTGAGAACTGTAAATCTGTGGAATAGCTGCCTGAGGAGCCAGTCACAGCAGGAACAGCTGGGAGTTTCAAGAAAGGCTTAGATAACTACCTGAAGCTAAAGAATATTAATATGTATGTAGCTATGTAAAATTCTGGATCCTGTCTGGTGGTGGCTCTGGGGTCAGAGATGGGTCTTCCCTGGAGCAGATTGGTTCTTGCCTTGTGGGTTTCAGGGCATTAACGAGTGGGGAGGCTAGGCTTGAAATCCTTGTTTCCCTCCCTTCACCCACAATTTCCCCACCCTTGGTTGGACTTGATAGACACGTGTCTTTTTTAACCGTACTATGTAAGCTGTAGGTGCTTTCTGGCCTGAAGTATCACTTGAGAGAAATTAGTGAAGAGTTCTTTCCTATAGAATAGGTCTGGTAATTGGTTTAATTTTCTTGTTGGAAGCATAAGCACCTCCTCCACATGGAAAGTGATAGAAGGAGAGAAGCTTATAGGGTTATATTATATCACAGAGCTCAGCTTCTCTCTTCTATCATATAATCCTATATATCACAGAGCTCAGCCCCTCTCCTCTATCATATGAACCCTATATATCACAGAGCTCAGCTTCTCTCCCTCTATCATATAATCCTACATATCACAGAGCTCAGCTCCTCTCCTTCTATCATATAACCCTATATATCACAGAGCTCAGCTTCTATCTATAGTATATACTATATTTAGCTGTCACTGTAGAGACAGCTTCTCTCCTCTATCATATAATCCTACATATCACAGAGCTCAGCTCCTCTCCTCTATCATATAACCCTATATATCACAGAGCTCAGCTTCTATCCTAATCTATATAGTATAATTTTAGCCTGTTCACTGTAGAGGACATCACCTTTAAGCGTTTTTGGGTCTTGTGTCAGAAGACTTCCTCAAATTAACTACCAGAACCTCTAAAATAAAGGATAACAACCTATCTTATAATGATTGCCGAGCTATAAAAATCCTAATTAATAGTAATATAATAATTAAAGCAGACAAAAAAGAGAAGTGGAGAAGTCAACATGGATCTAGAATATTATCGGTTTGAGTCCCTTATAATTCTTTCAGATACAACCTATTTTCAAGTAATAGATCAGGACACTTTTTTTTTTCTATTCAGAATAAGCCAGAGGTACTACTTAAAGAAGCATTAGCATCCACTATACTAACCAAGGAAAAACATATGCGGTATATATATTTATCTCTAGAGCTGATAAAACCCATTTTTACTGTATTCCCCAAAAAATCTAGAGTCACCTCCTGGAAGGCCTATCATGTCAGGAATAGGAAGCATGACATCTCACCTATCCCATTATAGAGATTTGTACCTACAAGGGTTTGTGAAAAACCTGGATAGTTATCTAAGTAAGTCAACCTCTCTAATAGACATCCTCAATACATTGCCTTTTGACAAGAACTTCTTGTTCCTTACTTCATTATATTCATTATCTAGGGCTCCAGTGCACAGCTCATTATATCTGATGCAGCGATACCAGTGCCACAAATGTCTTTCTGATCAAGAGTCTAAATAGTGACTATTTCCTATATGACAATACTATTTATAAGCAGTGGAGTGGCACAGCGATGGGTACAAAGTCTGCCCCCTCTTATGCTAATTTGTTGGAGTCATTTTGAGGAAATATACATATACATCAGAATCAGACCTATAACCATAACATCATTTTATATAAGAGGTACATAGACAACCTCTCTTTTATATGAAGGAGAACCACGGAAGAAACTCAGAAATTTACAAAAGATCTTAAAGGGGTTTTATCACCAAGGCATTTCATGTCTTGTTTATCCACCTTCAGCTTTCAGTGCACTCAAAAGGGGATGTGTTTTGTTTGAACTGCATATCATGTGACCAAGCAGGCTTGACATCACCATGCTTTGTCCCAGTGTAGTCACTCTAGTCAAACAAAGGTCTGTTTATGTAAAAAACTGTGAGTAGCTACAATATAGCTGAGTGTTTAGCACTTCTGCATTTCTGCAATGGGGTCCTAGGTTCAAATTCCTGCAGAAGCCAAACATGAATTTTTTTGTCTCAATGCACATACAGTGGGTACGGAAAGTATTCAGACACATTTAAATTTTTCACTCTTTGCTTCATTGCAGCCATTTAGTAAGATCAAAAAAGTTCATTTTTTGCTGATTAATGTACACTCTGCCACCCCCCCCCATCTTGAAAGAGAAAAACTAAAAATGTAGATATTTTTGCAAATTTATTAAGCAAGAAAAACTGAAATCTCACATGGTCTTAAGTATTCAGACCCTTTGCTCAGTATTGACTAGAAGCACCTTTTGAGCTAGAACAGCCATGAGTCTTCTTTGGAATGATGCAACAACTTTTTCACACCTGGATTGGGGGACCCTTGCCTTCTTTTTTTGCAGATCTTTTACAGTTTTTCGGGTTGGATAGTGAAGTTGATGGACAGCTTTTTTAAGTCTCTGGAGATGTCATTGAGTTGCCCCGGGGCACCAAGTTTTTTCTAAAAGCCACGCTTTGTTTTTTGCTGTGTGTTGGGTCAGTCTTGATAAAAAGAAGAATTTTTGGCCAGTTGAGGTCCAGAGCATCTGGAAGAGGTTTTTACCCGGATATCTTGTATTTGGCCGCTTCATCTTTTTTTCAATGAAACCCAGTCTCCTGTCCTGAGTGAAAAAAACCCCAAAACATGATCCCTGCCCCAAACCTGGTTTACTGTTGGGATTATATTGAGCAAGTAGAGCATTCCCCTGGTTTTCTCCCCCGCTTAAATTCACCCCGAAATTTAATCTTGTCTCATAGACCAAAGAATTTATTTCTCAAAGTCTGGGATCCTTCAGGGTTTTTTTTTTGAAAACTGTATGATGCGGCTTTCATAGGTTTGCACTGAGGGGAGGTTTCCCTCTGGGGGCTTTCATATTTTCTTGCCACGAGGAGAGGTTCCGTCTGGGCTTTTCATATGCTTGAACTGAGGAGAGGTTTCCGTCTGCGGCTTTCATATGTTTGCATGAGGAGGGCTTTGTTGCGGCTTATTTTCTTGCACTGGGGAGGGTTTCCCGTCGGCTGCACTTGCCATAAAGCCCCGACTGCTGGAGGGGGCTGATAGGTGACTTTGTGGAACTTTCCCCCCCTCCCCCTTTCTGATTCTGGAGCTGGGCCAAGTGATCTTGGGGGGGTTTTCTTTCCCCTTCTCTCCCCAAAGCTCTTCTCCCACAACGTTTAGTTTGGCTGGACGGCCGGGTAAGGAAAGGTTGTGGTCGCCCCAAAACTTTTCCCCTTTTTAGGTTTTGGGGGCCCCTGTGCTTTAAAAAGCCTTGTGCTGCAGACTTCTTTTGAACCTTGACCAGATAGTCCCTTGCCACAATTTTTTCCCCTTGGTCAGTTCCTTAGACCTCTGTTTCAAGGGCTCTGAATGCATGTGAGCGTGAGGTTTGAAAAGAAAAGGGGGTGGCCTTCCCAAACATGCCAATCATTTTTTTAAAAACACAGTGGACCCCAATTTAAAGGGAGTAGAACTATATCAAGGGGATCAGAAGGAAATGGACGATGTGAGTTAAATATGAGTGTCAAGCAAAGGGTCTGAATATTTGCATGTGTTTTTTCAGTTTTTCTTGTTAATACATTTTAAAGGGGAATATTACTTTCTGTTTTTTTTTCTTTCAAGTGGGGGGGGGGGGGGGGGGGTGGCAGGGAGTTTACTTTAAATGAGCAAAAAAATAAAACTTTTGAATCCCCCCAAAATTTGCAGCAAGAAAAAAGGAGAAAAAAATGTAAAGGGGTTGAATTCTTTCGTCCCCATGTACGTGTTTGAGGTTTTTTTTTTCCTTTTATTTGCCTGTTTGACTAATTATAAGGAGTAGGGGAAGACGGGAGTAGAATAAAAGCCCCGGGTTCACAATGCTAAGCAGTGAAGTGTATGTGAAAAAAGCGGGAAAGATGACAGTAGTTTCCCTGAGGGGGGAGGTGATGTTGGCATGTGCGGCCACGATGAGGAGCTTCGTTAATGGTCGTATCCCCTGGAGATGAGCTCCCATAGGGATCATAAGGGAGCAACTAAAAAAAAATGTTGGGATTTTAAAATAATGGTGAAAATGTTTAATTTGCAAGCTTCCCATGTCAACTTTTTATTTGTGGCAAAATTGAATAAAAAATTTGGGGCATTAGTTCACTTTTAAAAAAAAAGTTATAATAAAATTTTTTTTTTAATTTGATTATTGAAAAAGCGGATAACCAATATGTCACATCCACCTTTTTAAGTTACTTGAAGTATCAACGTACACATAATAAGAAGTGGAAAAATAATGTCCCTTTTGGGCAACTTCAAAGGGTAAGAAAAAGCTGCACACAGGATAGGACATAAAAAATAAGCCCCAGTAATTTTTACCGTTTAAAGGGAAAAATTTTCCCCGGGTAAAAAACCCTTTGAGGGTTGAGCCTTTCTCAACTAGCTGTTTGCAAAAAATATTTTAAAAATAAAAATAAATTTTTTTTAAAATTTTTTAAAATAAAAAACAAAAAAATCTGTTTGCTTAGCTGTTTTGGGCCCCCTATGCAATCACTTCTTTCAGGGCTCAACAAACCAAATTTTTTTTTGAGCCAACCACCTAAAAATTTTAAATTTGCTTATTGCTAAAAAGGAAAAATAAAACCAAGGGGGCCGGGAAAGCGGCAAGAACCAAAATTTTAAATCCCTTTTTTGGGGTTTTTAATAAATTTTTCCTCAAAACTTGGACTCAAAAAAATTTTTTCCCGTTTGAAGTTTATTTTTCCCCCCTAGTTTAAAGGGTTTCTTTTAATCCCAAAACCGGGGGGGGAAAAAACAAATTTTTTGAGAAAATTTTCACGTTTTAAAAAAAGGGGGGGGTTGAAGGGGAGGTGGTGTTTTTGGGTTTTAAGGGGGTTTTGAAAAGGGGGTGGGGGGGGGGGGGGTTTTTTTTGGGGGGGGGTTTTTGGGGGGTGGGGTTTTTTGGGGGGGGGGGTTTTTTCTGGGCCCCTTTGGTTTTGGGTTTTTGGGGTGAAAAGGGGGGTTTGGTGTTTTTTTTTAAAGGTGGTTACGGGTTTTTTTGGGGGGTTTGGGGGGGGGGTTTTTTTTGGGGGGGGGGGGGGGGGGCGGGTGGGGGGGGGGGTGGTTTTGGGGGGGGGGGGAAAAAAAGGGGGGGGGGTTTTTGGGGGGTTGCTGGGAAAAAAGGCCCTTTAGAAAAGTTTTTTTGGTTGGGGGGGGGGGGGGGCGGGGGGGGGGGGATTTGCAAAAAAAGTTTTTTTTTAAGTTTGAAAATTTTTTCCAGAATTTTTTGGGGGGGGGGGGGGGGTTGTGTGGTGTTTTTTTTGGGGGGGTTGGGGGGGTGGGGTGGTTTAGTAAAAGTGTTTGGGGGCGGGGGGGGTTTGTTTTTTTTTGGGGGGGGGGGGGGGGTTTTGGGGGGGGGGGGGTTTTTTTTTTTTGGTTGGGTTTATGTTTTTTTTTTTTTTTTTAAAATTGTAAAGGGTAAATCCCCGGGAATGGTTTTTTGGGGGGTAATTTGGTTTTTTTGGGGGGGGTTGTTTGGGTGTTTGTTGGGTGGGGGGGGGGGGGTTTTTTTTTGGGTTTTGGTTAAGGGGGGTTTTGGTTTTTGGGTTGGTTTCCCTTTTGTTTGGTTTTTTGGGGGTGTTTTTTGGGTTTTGGGGGGTTTTTAAGGTTTTTTTAGGGTTTTTTTGGGGGGTTTTGGGGGGGTTGGGGGGGTTTTTTGGGGGGTCCCCTTTAATTTTTTTTTTTTGGGTGGGGGGGGTTTTTTTTGTTTGGGTTTTTTTTTTTTTGGGGTAGATATCCCCTCTTATATGGGCTGCATCAGGTCCTCAGGTTGCTATAGCTACAGACCTGTTCCATATCTCCTGATAGGCTGACAGCACTGGTTGCTATAGCTACAGACCTAGCTTCTACTGCAGCCTAGTGGTTGCCAGTAAACATGCCCCTGAATTCAGAATGAAACCAAGAAAACAGGACGAATCAATGTAATGAGACAACCCCTTTAACTAAAGTAATGTTCTGGATATTTCAAGTGCAAAGTCTTTCTCCATTTGGATTAAACGAGTCTAGAGAACAAGAACAATATCTATGCTATTTATTCATTTATTTTCTTATTAATTTATATACTATCAGCTACATGTGGAATGAAATCCAAGCCAGAACTCCAGGTCTAATTTAGTGTTGATTGCTCAACAGGTAATCTGTCTCAGTTACAAATATTTAGGGCGACATGTCCCATTAGGGCTGTGCCATTTTTTGGGTGTATTTTGCACCTAAAAACTGATGCCCTATTCTTTATAAAAATGAACTGTCCTACAACAAAACTATGTGCATTATACGCCAGGCACGACACATTTGGTACATCAAATATGCTAGCAATGATATGAGTTGCACCTACATTATGCTATGTACGTAGATTAGGTGCATCAGTTATACTATGCAAGGTATACCACATTCCTTTTTGACCAGTTCTTTCATTCAAGCGCACTATACACTCATTTAATGAGCCTTAAAACTGGCGGGGAGGGGCCTCTTTTCTTGACATGTCACCCTTAATTTCTATCTTTTAATTTTACCTAGCAGCACCTTTTGTGTCCCTGCTATATCCCTGGTCTGCACATTCAAATGCTAGGTTCTTATATCCCCATTTTATGGTTTCAGTTTTGTTTGAGCAAGACATTTAGGGCAACATGTATGAATGGGGCTGCCCCAGATATCTGGCTTCTTTTCAACCCGATATAAGGTGCAGCCCAGTTCATACATGTTTAAATATGTTTAAATATCCGCCATTATCATGCACATTACATAGCGCCTTCTGCAGTTTGTAATTTGACTGATCTCCGGGGACATGCGGGAGGCGGGGCACACTCAAACCATACAAAGCTGTCACGGTCGGAGATAGTGGATCCTCTGGACCACTACAAGTGATGGCGTAAGCCACGCCAGGGAGCAGAATCTAAATAGGTCCCGGTTTTCACCAGAGCCCGCCGCAAAGCGGGTTGGACTTGCTGCGGTGGGAGTCTACCAGGTCGCTACCCCTGACGTGACTTGCTTGCGGAGGCAGCCGAGGTGTAGCGTGGTACAAAATTGGAAGGCAGGCTTGTAGTCGGGGAAAGCAGAAGGTCAGGACAAGCGGCAATGGTTCGTGGTCGTGGACAGGCAGGAAGGTCAGGGCAGGCGGCAAGGTTCGTGGTCGAGGGACGGAGGAAAACGGTACGGTACACGGTAATCAGAACAAGGCTTCAGGAATGCTTTCTCAATAGGCAATGGGCACTAAAGGTCCGGCAGGGTAACCAGGAAGAGGCAGGCTTAAATAGGGGCAGCGACTGGCAATAGCCAGTTACCAGTGCGCTGGCCATTTAAATTCAACACTGCCGGCGCGCGCGCCCTAGGGTGTTGTGGTGCTATCACTGCCTACTAGTGTTGAGCGAACAGTAAAAAGTTCTAGTTCGATTAGAACCTTGAACTCTTGTGAGTTCGGTTCGAAGTTCTATTTGAACTAGAACTCAAACTCCATTAAAGTCTATGGGAGAAGATGTTCTGGTAAATTTTTATACCTTTACAGGTGAGGAAAAGCTGGAATTAGCATCCATAACAGTAAACTGGATACGAGGAACAACTTAGTGAAGAAAATTTGGTTCTGAGAGTGACAGAATAAAATTAAGAGGCTAAAATACCTCATTCCTTTCAATGGCTAACTGAAAAGATGAGGACAGCTTGCAAGCAAGGGAGTGGCTATAGAGGGTGCAGCCGTGGCAGCTGCTACGGGGCCCTGCATCCTAAGGGGGCCCAAAAGCCCCTTTGACACACAGGAGATTTGGAGACGGTGTGTTATACAGTTACTGAACCCCCAAAACTGCAGAGACTGAACCTTTGGGCACTGAGTATAATTTAGCAAATCCAAGCACTCTGTATAATATATATCCATGTACATGAGAGTTAGGCATTATGTGAACCTGCAAATATCACCACATAACATCTTCTGGGTGTGGGAAAGGTGCAGCCAGCAATACCAAACTCCCTAACTATTGCTGTCTATGGAGAGGAAAATGCTATCTAACTAAGAGCAGTCTGTACAGTGCAGAGAGAGCTGAAAACGGTGTGCACAAGGCAATACAGAGAAATATATATAACATGGTCATGTGATTTTAGCAGCCAATGAGAGCTCTACACCTCAGCAATGACGTTTTTGACACTTCTCTGTGCTCTGCACTGATTGGATGGCCGCCAAAAGTGCAGAAAGATAATTAGATGGCCACCAAAAGTGTAGAAAGCCGCTGAAAATTAAACTGAAAATGGCGTGTCAAACTAGAACTTTACTTGAATGAACATTAAAATTTTTGGGTTTTTGTTCAAGTTTTAAAAATTAAAAGTTCGCTAGAACTTAATTTTTCTAAAAACATTCGATCAACACTATGCTACTCCTCTGTTTAGTATCTGTAAATAATTTTTTGCTTTCCCCTTTAAAATAATTTGTGCCCAAAAATGTAAGATGACTGAAAAAATTGTTTTCCCAGGAATTCAATATTCAGTTTCTTTCGGGGGAGAATCTTAAATTTTTCATAATAATTGGTAAGAACGGGGACAAAGAAGACAGGGGAAAAGTTGGACAATCCCCTCTTTAAAAAAGGGGCCTCGAGCAAAAACGATTGGGCCCCTTTGCTTTTTAAAAGGGGAAAATTAATACTTATATGAGAAAATGTAAAGGATTGGGATAAGTTTCGGGGGCTCTAGGCATTTTAAAGGACTTGGTGCCCCGCTATTGAAAATGTAGCCCACTACATACCTCCTTGCGCCCCTTTTCTGTCTGGGATGAAGTTGCATCCTAAAAGATCATCTACCTTTCCCTACCCACCATTCTGGCCCTAAAACTACTCATAGGTCTCCAGAGGTTACATGTTGAGTATCGGCCTCTACAATGATAAACGGGGACCTAATTCAGTGCACTGGATAACTGGCATTACTTGGCAAATGGGTTCTTGTGGATAAATGTAAAAACTTGATCTAAGGATATGTCCACAAAATGTAGATTCCAAAAATGCCTTGGACGACATGGTTTTCAATGGGTATTTTATGTGGATTTTAGGATTTTTTTTTCCCGGCGGATTTCACAGTGATTAAATGAGTTCCAATCATCTTTATGGGTTTTTGGACATGAATCCAACATGTTCTTGACTCATTTTATGATATGGAATAGGGCGCAAGATTGAACATGGTCCAATTTTTTTTTTTTTTGCTCCGACCTGTTTTAACGGACCTAGGTAGTGGATCCGCTGGGCCACCGCATGCGGGGGTAATAGCCGTGCCAGGGGGGGACCTAAGGGGGCCCCCGGTTTTCCCCAGGCCCCCAAAAGGGGGGTTATTGCCGCGGGGGGATTCCACCGGGTCGAAACCTGAAAAGATGCTGGGAGGTACCCAAAGGGTGAAACTAGTACCAAATTGACACCCAAACCAGTGGGAAGGGCCCAAAAAGGTAGGGCAGGAAGGTCGTGGTCGGAAACGAAAAACCGGGGGACTGTTAAAGGAATGGCAACGGGGAACTATAGAAGGTTTCCCTTTGGGTAAGGAAATAGGGAATCGGGGAGAAAAGGAAGGGGGGAAACCTATATAGGGGTCACGGCCACAACCCCAATTACCGGGCCGGCAGTCGGGAGAAGCACAGGACACGGTCGGTAAACAGTCCCCTGGGAGCGAGTGCGCCTTCGAACGGACAGGGCTGGCGCCGTCGTGACGTTTAGGGACTTAATGCTTATTTTCTATTAAGGTCAAAGGGATTTTTTTATTTCGGTTATTAACAGATGCAATATCAATCAGCTCCCTTAAAGGGCCGAAAGGTATTGGGGTGTATTAAAAATTTTGAACTGCAGGCGGGATGTGTATTAAAACCTATATAACATTGGTTTAAACCTTTTTTGGGAATACTTTTTTTCATTTCTGGGCCAATTATAGAAAGGATATCTTGCAGTTAGGGAGTACAAAAAGTGGACTGGAGCATCTTAGTTATAAGGAAAGGTTTAAAGAACTAAGCATGTTTAGTTTTGCCCCAAATTTCATTGGGGGGGAAAACATGATTAATGTATAAAAGTATTAAATCCCCCTACAAAAGAAGGGGAAAAACTATTAATATAAAACCCCATCAAAAAAAAAAGGGGGCTTTTCCCCCCATCTGGAAAAAAAGGTTTTTATCCCCAGAGAAAAAAAGCTTCTTCACCATGAGAATTTTAAATCTAGGGAAAAAAACCCTGCCGGAGGGGGCGGCACAGCAGGAAAAAGTAAAGGCTTTAAGAAAGATTAGATTACTAAAAATAATTTTAAACCCAAAAGTTTTGCTTTAGGGGTTTCCCCGTTGTATCTAGAGGAACAAAGTTTAAAAATTCCCTACCCCTCCCTTCATCCAAATTTTTCCCACCCTTTGGTTGAATTGATGGAAACAGTTTTTTTTAAAACCGTTTAACTTTTTAAAAACGTTTCCCCAATTTTCTGGTCTACCTGTAGCCCCGGGGGGTTTTGTAGTTGTCTTATCATTTAAATGAAGTTTATCCCATTGTGGCCCAGAAGGACAATTTTTTCCATTTGCCCACCGAGGATTTCACAGTCCGTGCGTGTTGTTGATTTTTGGGTTTTTTGTTAATCCTGTGATGGAATTAATAAGAAAAAGAAAGACGAAAAAAAAAAATGTCCATAAAGGGTAGAGAAAGGGAAACTAAGATGCATATGATGGTTTCGTTGTTGCGTTACCCCAGGATTTTCCGTGATTCGAGTTTGCCCAGGAAAAGGTTTCCCTTATTCCAGAGAAATTTTTGCTTTACAAAGTAAGACTTCTTCTTGGAAAAGTCTTGAATCTCAACTTCACCCCAAACTTTTTTTTGTTTTCGTCTATGCGATGGTTTCTTCCTCTCCAAATTGCGCATTGGGGGTTTTGAAGGGGACATCTTCACAGAATAAAAATGCCGACCATCAGAAAATAACAGTACAATGAGGTTAAGGGTTTTTGGGGGGGCCCCGGGTAAAACTATGGAAGCGCTTGTCAATGTGTTCTTCATTGTAAGGTGTAAAAGAGGGTTGTTTTCATTTTAAATTGTCCTAAATTTAGACAAGGAGTTGTCTTATCAAGCGTAAACAGACCTCGCCAGCTTCAGCCCGCCCTTCCTGTTAGCTGTGGGCCGGTCTATAGCTTCAGGCTCCCACTTATCGTTCAGACTGTGGGCGGTTAAACAGCTTCAGAACCCTACTTATCATTCAGGCTGTGTGTGGGTCTAAAGCTTCAGGCTCCCACTTTCTGTTCAAGCTGTTGGCGGTTCTAGGGCTTTAGGCTCCCACTTTCTGTTTTTGGGTGGGTGAACTACAAGTGACTGAATTTTTTTGCTCTGCTATTCTAGGAGCCTGTTTAAAGGGACATTAGTTTCTGGGGAAAAGGTTTTTTTTAAATGTAATAATCAGGGACACTATTTATACAGAACAAAAAAAACCCAATATCTAAAATTTTAAACTTTTTTATTACCCAAATAAATAAAACCCTTTTTTTCCCCCATGTTAATTCAAAATATCTATTCAACAGACGTTCATATGGGGATATATTTCACTTATGGTGTATTACCACGATACTTTTTACTCTTCCAAAATTTAAAAACCCGAAAACAGTAAATGAAGGAATAAACAAATTACCCCCAAAGAATCGTCCCTATAAAGCCCTATTTGGCCAAGGAAATCCTATCGGGTGTTCGCCCCATGCGGGGGACCCAAATTTTCCAAAGGTAACCTTAGTTTTCCACAGCAAGGCTTTAGAAAATGGTCCAACCAAAAACCAAAAAAAATATCTCCCGAGTGTTTCCCCTTTATAAATTTTTCGGGGGGGCCGGAGACCCAAAACCGATAAGTTGCGCAAAATGAAAAATTTTCATCAAATGAACGGAGGGCCCCCTTTAAAATACCCCCCCTCCAAACGCATAAAAAAAAAAACCCATTGAATGAAGAGTCACTACCTGCTTTTGCAAAAGCGTTTCCTAATACAATGTTTTAGTGGCGTCCTCGTATGTATTCGCGCATGCGCCCAAATCAGCTGCCACACGGCCAATGGCCCCAGCAGGCCCCCCCACTCTTTTTAAGGCGTGATATAAACCCACTGGGGCCCTTAAAAATAACTCGCCCCATGAAAACAGGGAAAGGTCCAAATAAGATGAGCGGAGGCGAAACCCCAAAATAGACGGTAACACCAGCGTCCGGCCCGGGTCCCCAAGGGTTTAACGTGAACCCCCAAAAAAGGGGCAGATACACTGTAACATGAGCGCAAGGTCCGAGATAGGCGCCATACACCCACATCCCCCCGGACCATGCGCAAGTACACCACAAAGAGCGCACATTAACATATAACACTCCCGTGCCAAAACAATATTTAATCAATGTCACTATACATTTGCGCTGCTTGACCTACTATAAATGAAAGAATAAGTACAATGATACTATCTATCCCAGGTATACCACAAAGATAAACAAAACGATAAATTGACCCACTATACAATATACACCGATAAGGCAACATATATATTTTTAGGCATGTTGCCAAAGCATTGAGTAAAGCATATAATAATGCCCTAAGTGTATAAAAGAAATAAATTCCCATAATACACAGTACGTTAATATCTGTCAAAAAGATGGGGGGAAAAAATTATGCAGAACAAAGTAAAAAAGGTAAATAATTTTATAAAGTTTTTAAAAACAAGGGGAATGGCCTAACCAGTAAATAATCAATTATTATGGCTGAGCTAATCTTAGGTATATAGTCCTCTTTTTTTTTTTTTACAAAAAGCTCCCAAACTGTAAAGACTTGTTTAACCCAATTGGCGAAACAGCTTTCAATTTGTATATCCATTGGGTCTCTTTTCTCAGAATCTTTTGATCCATATTTCCACCTTGTGGGGAGGGATGGATAACCTCAATAACAAGAAATCTCAGATGCCCAAAGTCACCTTCATGAACTTCCCATACATGTCTCACAATTGCCATGACTCTCCTATTACGGATATCACAAGATGTCCACCTATCCTATGGCATAACTGGCAGATAGTTTTGCCCACATAGTAAAGTTGACATCCATATATGCAAAGATAGACCAGACCCTCTGATTTACAATTATAGAAGCCCCTTAGGAAATACTCTTTACCATCATGCCTTTTAAATGACTTAGTCTGTTCTAGAAAAGGATAGGCTATACAGTTATCTCCGCATCTGAACATTCCCATTGGCCTTCTGTCTAGCCAAGTCCCCGATCTTTTATTACGGACATAATGGCTATGAACCAGCCTATCTCTCAAAGACCTGCCACGACGGTAAGTAATCTGTGGTCTCTTTGGTAAAATATCCAGAAGATCCTCATCCGATTGCAAGATGTTCCAATGCTTCTCCACTATCTTTCTCACCTCATAGGCTCTATCATCAAAGGTACTAATAATTCTGGCAACACCAGATTCCTTATCTTTGTTAATTTTAGGAATAAGTAACTTTGAACGGTCCTGTTTTTTAGCGACCTCAAAAGCCCTCTGTCTAACTTCCAAAGGGTATCCATGACTACAAAAGCATTGATCGAACTCCTGTGCCTGTTTGAAAAAGTTATTTTCATGTGAGCAGTTCCTCCTCACTCTTAGAAGCTGCCCCCGTGGAACTCCTTTCTTTAATGCAGTAGGGTGATGGCTATTCCAATGCAGCAGGCTATTTGTAGCTGTTGGCTTTCTAAAGATCTGGGTACTTAAAGTACCATTAAGTGTCCTCCGGATCTCCACATCCAGAAACGACAGTTTCAAACTGACAGTTTCATACGTTAGTCTGAGACCTTTATCATTTTGATTTAAAAGGGAGACAAAATTTACAAAGGATTCACTGGGACATTCCAAAAAATGAAGATATCGTCTATGAATCTGCCCCAAAACAAGATGTCAAATCCTCATTCTCTTCAGAGAATACTAACCGCTCCTCCCACCAGCCCAGGTAGAGATTAGCATATGTGGGAGCACACGGGCTCCCCATTGCAGTCCCCCTGAGCTGGTGGAAGATTTTGGCATCAAATAGAAAGTAACTATGATGAAGGATAAAATCCAACAACTGTATGATAAAGGCTCCACGTTCTTTATATTGCGTACCCCACATACTGCAAAAATGTTCAACAGCAACTAATCCCCATTTATGTGGTATGCTGCTATATAAACTTTCCACATCAATTGATGCCAAAATGGTATTATCATCAACGGTAATCCCTTCCAATTTCATAAGTAGGTCTGATGTGTCCCGAATATAGGAGGGTAAAGCTGTAACAAATTTCCAAAGTGTCTGATCTACGTAGATGCTTACATTTCGGGATAAAAACTCTATCCCTGACACAATTGGCCTCCCTTTTAATGCGTCCAGACCCTTATAAACCTTTGGGAGTGCATAAAAAGTCGGTGTTATCGGATGTTCATTCAACATAAATTTGCATTCTTTACCAGATATAATACCTCTATCAAGAGCATCCATCACTATTGATTCCAGCTTAGTTCTGAATAAGGTCGTAGGATCATTTCTCAAAACCACATAGCAATCTTTATCATTCAATATTTTATAACACCTATCAGTGTATTGTTTATGTGTTAATATCACAATGTTTCCACCTTTATCAGAAGGTTTCACTAAAATAGATTGATCCCTTTCTAAACTCAAAAGTGATTCCATTTCGACATGTGCAAAGTTTTTCTTTCCTACACTCTTGGTCAGTGCCAGATGGTCAATCTCTTTTATGACTGTTTTAAGGAAGATATCTATCTCAGGGCAGTTTATGTTGGGTGGCATTTTTACACTCTTAGGTGCTGGATTAGTAGATGGGCCATAATGTATGCTCCTCCAGTAAATTTGATAATGTCCTACCCAATTCATATCTGCCTCATCCATACCCAAGATTTCTGCTTCATGTCGATCTTTTAAGTTAAAGAATTTGTGCCATTTTAGTTTACGCACAAAAAAATTCATGTCTTTCACCCAAGTAAATGAATCAAATCTGGTTGTAGGAACAAATGAAAGACCCCGACGTAATATATTAATCTCATCTGTGGTTAGTACTCGGTACTGTGTGGCAGCTGATATTGGACGCATGCGCTGTATACATACGAGGATGTGTATGGCGTCTATCTCGGGAGCACTTGCGCTCATGTTACAGTGTATCTGCGCCTATTGTGCGCTTGCACAGTTCATCCTTGAGGACGCCGGGCCGGACGCTGGTGTGTACGGCGTCTATTTTGGGTGCGCCTGCGCTCATCTTATGGTGTACCTGTGCCTGTTGTGAGCATGCGCAGTTCATCTTTAAGGACGCCAGTGGCGTGTATGATTGCACGCTGGCATAGAGGAATCGAGTGGTGGTTTCTGCGTGGGGCGCAATTGGTCCTGTGTGGCAGCTGATATTGGACGCATGCGCTGAATACATACGAGGACGCCACTACACATTGTATTAGGTAACTGCTTTATGCTATACCAATTAGTGATGTCTGTCATCATTCAGATGGGTGTTTTTTATTTATGCAGATTGGAGGGGTGGTATATTTAAGGGGTCCTCGCGTTCATTTGAGTGACACCCTTTCATCATGGCGCAACTTATCGGTTTTGGTCTGCCTGAGCTCCCCTGATGAACTTATAATAGGGGAAACACGTCGGGAGATATTTATCTGTTGTTTTGGTTGGAACATCTACTAAAGCCTTGCTGTGGTACACTAAGGTTACCTTTGGAGAATTGGTGCCGCTCTTATCAGGGTGAACACCCTGATAGGTATTTCCTGGTGGCCATAATAGGGCTTTATAGGGACGATTCATTGGGGCTATATTTTGTTAGTTCTCTTCATCTTACTGATCTTCAGGATTTTTGAATTTGGAAGAGGTGAACAAGTATCGTGAGTAATACACCATAAATGTGTAATATATGCCCTATATGAACGATCTGTTGTATATAGATATTTTGTATATTGATACATCGGTAAAAAAAGGGTTATTGTAGTTTAGGATTTTTAATAGGTATATAATAAAAGTTTAAATATTTTATATATTGTTTTTTTTTTGGTTCTGTAAAAAATTGTATAGTGTAATGCATAAGGCTACAGAGCTCTAAAAGATTAAAGCTCGTCAGTAAGTATAAATCCCAGAAGAATACAAGCTTTCTTACTGATGGTCAGTAAGGTCAGAAACCAAGAAACCAATTCCTAATAGGATTCAGAGAAGCCACAATGACAAGGGAGAGTTGAATAGAAAGAAAAAAGGCATAGGTGGGTCTTTGTTGAAGGACAAAAACTCCAGAAAGCATATATCATATAGAACAGGGGTTCCCAAACTACAGTCCTCACGCCCCACCAACAGGTCATGTTTTCAGGATATCTCACAGAATGCACTGACAATAATTAAGTCACCAGTGCAGCATAATTAAATCACTTCACTGCTAAGGAAAGACAGAAAACATGACCTGTTGGTGGGGCATGAGGACTGGAGTTTGGGAAGCCCTAATATAGAACAACAGCACACCATATGGAAACCAATTTGTTTAGGTGCAAACACACAATGTACTGTAATGAGCTCCTTACATGGTATGGCCGTTTCCTGAAACCAACTTGACATTAGTATGATTAAGGTCCAATGACCAAAACTTCTCGCTGTTTATACTCACTTTCCCTATATTTGAATGCATGCACATGTGGATATTCAATACATACACTGTGTGTTTGCACCTAAGCAAATTGGTTTCCATATATTGTGCTGTTGTTCTATACAATACAAGGGAGGGTTTCACAAGTGCAAAGTAATAGGTGACCACTCAAACACCTTATATGCATGAGGGAAGTGGGCACCTTAATATAACAGCAAAAAAAAATATATTTTTTATATAGGGTGTTACTCATACAATGATGTATATTGTACTGTGCAGGCATTACAACCAATTGGTGATGCCATTTGGACCTCTCAAGACCATGGGAACCCTTGACTCTGGTTGTGAGTGTCACGAGTGTGGTAGTGGACCCACTGGACCACCGCAAGCGATGGTGAAAGCCTCGCCAGGGAGTGGAGTCTAACTAGGTCCCGGTTTTCACCAGAGCCCGCCGCAAAGCAGGATGGACTTGCTGCGGCGGGAGTCTACCAGGTCGCTACCCCTGACGTGACTTGCTTGCGGTGGCAGCCGAGGTTTAGCGTGGTACAAAATCGTAAGGCAGGCTCGTAGTCGGGGACAGGCAGGAAGGTCAGGACAGGCGGCAATGGTTCGTGGTCGTGGGACGTAGGCGAGAAGGTTAATCAGGACAAGACTATAATAGACGCTTTCTCTGTAGGCAACAGGAACTAAAGATCCAGTGGGGACATGCTGGAGGCGTTACCAATATATAGGGTCAGCGCCTGGCAATCAGCCAATTACTGGCGTGCTGGCCCTTTAAATTTGAAAGAAGTGGCGCGCGTGCCCTAAGGAGCGGGGACGCGCGCGCCAGGCGGCAGAAGACTGCGGGGAAGCAGGAGCACGGCCGGGTAAGTGTATCGGCACGGGGGAACGAGTGTGCCACTCGTCCCCGAGCCAGGGGACACCTGAGGAAGACGAGAGCGCCCACAGCCTGACACATGGGATGCGGGACCGCTCGTTACAGTGAGCTTGTGTACTTTGACCAAAATATGAACTTATACCATATGTTTCATATTTTTTCAGCTTGCAGTCTTGACTGCAGGACCTACCACCTACTGACTTTTCAATATAATAATAAGCTTGGCAAACACTAGAAACACGAAATCTAGAATTATTTTTGTTATAGGTTAAAAGTTATATAATAATTGTACTTACGGTTGACCAAAGAAACCAGCCAGGAGTGCGAGCAGGGTGAGACACAGGACTCTGTACCCCATGGTGGATGCAGGATACAATGTAGTTTCTCCCAGGGAGTATAACATATCTTCTATGGGACAGATAGAGCAACATTTCCCTAATTAAACGACGGACGTAAGATCTGCAAACACAAAATTTTCTATTTCAGCATTGAACGCAGTGCACAGTAATGAGGCCAATGAACACTAAAATCTGTGGGCTCAACCATCACCTTCCCCATTTGTAGTGCTGCTGGCCTGTCATGTGGTAGAGGGTTACTCATAGGCACCAGTAGTGACTGCATACTCTGCAAACCTTATAGCTGGTACAAAGGTCTCGCTATTCCCCTACACTTAATACACAAACCTTCCTCTATAACTGTACAAATTAAAACAACACAAAAATTCAAAATTAAACAAAAAGATTTTTAAGGATAGAGCATTATAAGTCTTGGCCCTCATTTTGGGGAGACATCAGTGGATTTTGGGGACAGGGAGATAACGGGGACAATGGGTGAATCGATTCTAAGAAGTGGAATTCGTTAAAATTTCGGGAAAATTTTTGGGTTTTCTGCACAAAAACCAAAATTTTTAAAAGAAAGGGGGGGAAAAAGGGGAGCGTCTTTTTTTTTGGGAAAAAAATAGTTAAAAATTTTTTGGGGGGGTTAAATTTTTTATTTTTTCTATAGCAAATAACTCCTGAAAATAGAAAAAAAATAGCTTTTTCTACTAAAGAGGCCAAAGCTATAAAAAAAATTGGGCCAAAAACCGACTTTTTAGCTGAAAGAAAGGTTTGGCCAGGACCATACAGTGGTTTAAAAAACAAGACAGATTCCAGAATTGCAATGTTTCGCCCCCCAAAAGTTGATTTCATGGGGGCCCCAAGAAAATGAATTCCAGAGATTTTTGTTTCAAATAGACATAAAAACTTGCTCCCAAAGCATTGCAAAAAGTTTTACGGGGTAGGGTGGGGGGAAAAGGGGCATTTTTTTAAAATGCTAAAGACCATCCCAACTGCACTCTGTTTAAAAATTTGGGTGCATGGCAATTTTCCCCGGGGAAAGGAAGGGTTTTTTCAAAAGGGTTAAACCCAACAGGGCTTTAAATTTTCCCATATGAAAACCCGACCCAAAAAACACATCTCCAAATAAACAACGTGCGGGGACTGGTCAAGAAAGTCCCCAGACTAGAGAACCCAAAAAATTCAATGAGGTAGAATTTTTTTTAAAATTTTCAGGAAAACTTCAGTTTTTTTTGCACGAACCGAATTTTAAAGGGTGATTCGGGGAAAAAGCGCTTTTTTGGGGGTAAAAGGGCCCGGGACACTTTTCCGGGGAAAATGGGCAGAGGATTTCTGGGGGAAGAAAAAAACACCCTCAATGACATGTGCAGACATAAAGCCAATCAGCGCCACGGGTTTCTTTTGACTTCCCCAGCCCTAAAAAAAAGGGAAACCCCCAATCTGCCCCCCAAAAACGCCTAAAATGACATCGGGTTTTTTTCCCCCTGTAGGGAAATTTAAATTTCCCCAAAAAAAAATTTTAAAACCTCTTAATTTTTGGTTTTTAATTTGGAGTGAAATACATTGTTGGTATTCATTTCCCCCATATAGCCTCAAATTTTCCCCTGGTTTTTTCTGGGGCTATTTAATCCCAAAAGGGGAAAAATTTTCCCTTTTGTTTTTTTGGGGGTTTTTTAAATTCAAAAACAGGGTGGTATATTTTTTTTGCCACTTTACACCCCGAAACCCCATCAATTAAATACCGGTGGGGGTATTTTAATCTGTAGCCAAGAGTAAATTTTAATTTCACTTTTTTGTGGAGAAACCCTGTGGTCAAATCCAGGGGTTTGTGTATTTAAAAGCCCAAAATACACCCTCAAATCCACCCCACCCCCAGCCCTCTTTGGGATATTGCTTTTTTGTGGCAAAATTTAATTTTTTTTTCATTTATTGTGGTGATTCTTTTAAAATGCTAATACATGTAAGCCCCCCCCCCAAAAGACGGAAGGGTTCATCGAAATTTTTCCGCATTGACTCAGTTTTTTGGGGCCATTCTTTTTAAATCGTTCAGTGCCGTTTTCCATTTGGGTCAAAAAATTTCCTCTTGCTAAACCAAAAGGAAAAAAGGATTTGACCCCAAAAATTTAAGTAAATTTTCCATATTTTTCCTGTGTTTTGTATCCATTTCCTGTTTTTTTGGCTTTCCTCTCATCTGACAATCCTGATGCAAAAAAAGGGACCATGTCATACAAACCTTTACAGCTTTTCCCCCGAAAACACAACCGGTTTTTATTTTTTTTCCTTTTTCATTCCTTGTGACGATTAAAAGAAGGGGGAAAAAAAACATAGTGGGAATGTCAAAAGAAGGGGGGGAGGGTGGGGGCAGCATTAAAAGGGGACAGAGTGCTCAGTTGGGAAACACCCTGAGGGGACCTAGGTGAGGGGGCAGCAGCATTTTAAAAAATACATAATGGCCCCGGTTAAGAGTGGGGAGGGGTGGCAATACCATCCCCCGGGAAAAAGGTGGGGGGTAGAAATAGCAGCAAACACAGATGTCCGGGCCCTTTAGGGTGGTTGGGAAAAATCAGAATAGAAAACGAGGTAGGAAAACCAAAAAGAAACCAGGGGTTTAGGATCCCGCTCAAAAGGGGCTGCGCTTGGGGGGTACCTAAATCATTAAGGGGGTTTGGAAAAAAAGCGCTCCCTCAACTTCCCCCGACTCAGGGTTTCTGCGGGGGACTGGTACTGCCCTTTTAACCCCCCATTTCCCCCCCAAATAGCCGTGGCAGTGGTACAAAGACACCCGATGAACCACCCGGTTCCCCAAATCTAGAGGATGGACGATGGGCCCGCGGCCAACCGACCCAAATAGGGTGTCCTAAGTAGTTGAGTTTTTCCTCCGTCTGGCAGGTGAAAAAAAAGCCCCCCATTTGGGGACTGGGAACGAGGGTAAAAGGGGGGGGAGAGCCCCGAAAGTCATTCCCCCACCGGGTGGGGACCCAATTTAGCTGTCCCCTAGTCCCGGCAAAAACCCGCAAAGCAGTGGGCCATCTGCCAAGTGAACCCTTTAGAGACTCCCTGCCCCAAAACTCCACGGTTTTACCTTTTTCAAATGGGGTTTTGGGTCATCTTCCCCTTTTCTTTCCTAAACCCCGGAAAACTCCTTCTCCTCCCTGTCATCTGAATAAAAACCCGCTCATTTTGCCAGACACTTCTTGTACCAATGCTTCCTCCCTTTTGTTTCCCCCCCCCAACTGGACTCATTGGGCCCGGGGATGTAGTCCCAACCCTCTCCATTTCCCCCCGACCAGACAGTTTTTGCAGGAACTTCTCCAAGACAAGAAGCATGGGGAAAACTTTTTTCCCTCCCCGTAGTCCTGACGACTGACAAATAAAGTGGGCCCTTTCCCCAAAGGGTCTGTGCAAACAGCAGGGGTTTCCCCCAAAGAGCGCCACTTTGGCTTTAAAACAAAAAATTTCACTTGGATTTCCCCGTTTCCCCTTTTAATCCAAACAATAAAACATTTTAAAGGCCTTTCTCTGTTCAAACGATTTTTTTCTCCCTTTTTATTGGGTTTCCCCCCCTGTTTTGGCCCCGTTTTATTTGATTTTTCCCCGTTTTGAAACCCGTTTTAAATTTCTCTGTTCTGTTTAGCTCAAGGAGGGGGTGCTTTGGGGGGTAGAAATGGCTTAAAAAGGGATGCAAATTTTTCCCGTCAAGTTTTTCTGGGAAAGGTTTCAGAGTCCCCCCACTTGAAAAGGGAAAAGGAAAAACATACCAAACCAATTGGGAAAAGGAGCAAAGGTCCCCGCTTCTGCACCTTTGGGGGGGCCCAGAAAAGCATACGCTGTCCCCTTGGCAATCCTTTTTGGTTAATGAAACCCCTGGCACCAAAGAGTGCAGAGTAACAGGAGTATCTGGAAACCCTTTGATGCTGTAAAAACAGGGAGCTGTATTCGGCAGAGGGGAGGTGGAGGCCCTTGACTGCCTGAAATTTGGGGGGCATGCCACTTTGGGAAAGGGTTTGGGAAAACCACAAACTGGACACATTTTTTTTTTCCCCGGCCCGGGTGTAAAAGGGGACATTGCATGTTGATGGGAGGGGGGGGGGGGTGGCCCAAAGTTAGATCCCCCGGTCACAAAATTTACTTTCTTCCCACAAAATTTTACAATAAAGCCTGTTTCCCCCTCCCCGGTGTCCTTTCAAAAAAACTGCCACAAAACCCCTGAGTAAGGGGAAATTTTTCCACCAAAAGCCCCCGCCCTGACGCCCGGTTTCCACGGCTTTCCTCGGGAGGCCCCTTGACGCTAATTTTTTGGGTTCCCGCATAGTTGGGGGGGGTTCCCAAAACGTGGCCTTTTTGGCTCCCAAATCCCCGCACTGCTTGGGCCCCCCCTGCTTACCCCCCCGGCCCCACTACGACTTGCCGGCTGCGCCACTGCCTAACCCCGCAAGCTGTGCTTCCCTTTTCTTCTCCCCCAATTGATTAAGACGAAGAAGGCCTTGCTTCCGGGGACAGGACGATTTTTTTGTCAAAGTTAGACGACCGCCAGGGCGCCCACTTTTCCCAGACAAAGCCCAAATAAAGGTTGTGTCCTTTCAGGTGTACCGACTCTTTGGGCCCGGGGTTTTCAGGAAAAGGGCATCTGGGAGAAAGTTTGGGTGAAACCCAGTCAAAAACCCTTTCGAGAAAAGGGTTTGGTTTTTTGGGTCAAATACGGCCCCTAAAAAAGACAACCCGGGAAACTTTTGGGCCCCGCTGGGTGACCCCTGCTTTTGAATTTCCCCCTTTCTGGCGCGCCCGTGCCTTTCTCCCCGGAACCTAAATATTTCGTTTCTTTGTTAAACCCCATGTGATCAAGCACACTCACAACTCCCCACAGTTTTAAGTGCGCTTTTAAAACTCTTCCCCTTAACAAAAAACCCATGAAGGCCCCCAATTTTTAAACCCCCCCCAAAATTTCCCTTTACACATTCGTTAAATTCCCGCACTTTAAACACCCCAAAGGGACTTTTCTGATAAAAAATGTATGGTTGGGGTGGAGGGTTTATCCACTTTTTTATGCATAGTAAACCCCCAAAATTTTTGTAACAAGGGGGAAAACCCCCGTAAACCCAACACTTTTTCACCCTTTTTTCACCCCATACAAACCCTAATAGATTTTTAAACTCTTGCGAGCAGGGGCCCCCACAGTTCTGGTCTGATTTGTAAAGTAGCTTTTTTTTTAATATAATGTCTGGTTTAAACTGTGGGTTTTTAAACCCCCCTATAATTTTAAAAAAGGGTGCGGGTTAGTGGGGGCTATATAAAAAATTTTTATTAAATTTTGGGGTTTTTGCCTTCAGCTTTGGTTCTTTTCCATTGGCCCCTGACATTAAACCTTTTTTCAGGCTGTGGTTTTCCCCCTTTAGTTATTTGGTCCCTTTTTTTCTCCTGTAACTGCCCAAGAATTTAATTTTTAAGCGAATTTTAAAAGCGGCGCTTAATGTGGTGTCATGCTAAAACAGAGCATTGTATGAAGACCAAAAAATTGCTCCCTAAAGCATATTTGCGATGGCACAATTTTTTTACAAAAAAAACCTACAGGGTCTCTGCAGCCAGGAAAAAACTTTCTTTTTAATGCGAATTTTTGCCGTTAATAAAAATTTGGGGAACTCGCGAATTCGAATTTTTGAGAAATTCCACCAAACCCTCTCTAATAAAGGAAACAAAAAAAAAGAGGAGGGAAAATTTGGTTTTTCCCTCATAGGTAAAGATTTGGGGAATTTCTCAAAAATTTGGTTTTGGTCACTTCCGCCGAATTTTTTTCCCACAAAATTCCCTTTTTGGTCCAATTAAATTCGGCACGAATCCCCGGGTTTAAAAAAAAGCTATTTCCAGGGTGCCCGAGCCTCAGGGGCTGTAGAAATTTTGCCCCTTTCTTTAAAAATGCAGAGGGGGCTTTTTTGGTCTTCAACAAAAGTTTTTGTTTTAGTTGACACGCACATGAACTGCCGCCGCTCTTTTAAAAGCCCTTTACTATAAAATGCCCCCGGGCACTTAAAGGGGGGAAAAACGACCAAAAAAAATGAAGCAGGAACGTAGCCTGATAAAGTCCATGGCAGAAAAGCGG
>JAODAL010035149.1:0-43306 GCA_025379985.1 Phyllomedusa bahiana | reverse complement strand
ATTTTAAATTTCCCAAAGAACGTCCCCCATACGTCCTGGTGCCAGCAAGGTTATATGTAGTGTGATTACTCGGAATCCTGCTACATAGAAAACTGGTTGTGCCGCCTAAATTCAGACACAGCACCGTGCATGGTTTCTGACTGTGATCGCCTCCCTAACCTTCTTTCCCCCTGTTAAGCTACTGGCTGAAAGCCTTTTTAAGGCTTTCATCGCCACCATGTATGCGATTGCATCACTTCCTGACTGTTAGGCCATGTTCACACGGCTTATTTGGGCACGTATTCCAGCCAGTAATTCGCGGCATACTGCGCGAATTACGGGCTGAAACAGGGCCCAGGCCTTACGGTCATCCACAGTTCTTAGAGAACGATGGATTACGTCTCCTCTCCCCGCTCGCTGAATCCGCTGTGGGGGGAGATAAGTGATGTCATTTACTAGCAGCGTATAGGCGCCGCTAGTAATGATAGTCTATGGGCCGGCGAGGTGCGAGGTGCCGGCCCCCCGCTCCTGCCCCCGTCTACCCGGCGTAATTGCCGCAATTAAGCCACGTGAACATGGCCTTTAATGTAAAAAAACTGTTTACAAGTATGAAAATAAATAAAAAAAATATTAAAAGTTCAAATCATCCCCCTTTTGCAATTTTTCAAATAAAAAAGAAAATTAAAGATAATTGGTATCATGGTGCCTGTAAAAGTCCAATCTATTAAAATATAACATAATTTATCCCATACGCTGAACACCGTAAAAGAAGAAGCATTCCAAATGCCCAAATTGCATATTTTATGTCAGTTCACATCCCCTAAAAATTTGAATAAAATGTTATCAAAAAGTCGTATGCATCCCAAAATGGTACCAATGAAAGGAACTATCATAAAAACAAAACCCCTGCAAATATGGCACAAGTACGTTTTTTTCACATTTTCTCCCACTTAGAATTTCTTTACGGTTTACCAGTATATTCTAGGTGCGGTTAATGGCACCATTAGAAAGTAAATCTTGTACCACAAAATGACCACCAAATAAAAAAGTTATGGGTCTTGGAAGGTGGGGAGGAAAAAAACAAAGAACCATATGATTATGAACAGCATCAGAAAGGAGTTAAAACCAAATGCTGCAGAAAGGCATTTGTTTTTCAAAACATGCATGCAGGTTTTTTTTTTTAACTCCTTAACGACCACGAACCGTCTTTTGACGTCGGCTGGTGCAGGTTGTTCGTCTGCAGCGACGTCTTTTGATTTCTAATACTTTTTTTTTTTTTTACACTTAGTAATGTAACACAGTTCTCCCTCATGGGATGTAAAAAACATGAAAAGTGTAAAAAAAAAAAAAACAAAAATAATTAAAAAAAAAAATGTAATAAAAAAATAATTGTGCATACATTACACACACAATAAAACCTACACATATTAGGTACCCACATGACCTAAAAACCTTAAATTAAATCTAACAAGTTATTAAGTGTGAAATGTGAATGGTGTAAAATAAATGTAAAAAAAAAACTAATTTATAAAAAATTTTTGCAATTATTTATAAGGGAACTTAAACTATTCCCCCCATAAGTACAACTCGTCTCGCATAAAACAAGGCCTCATACAACTGCATCATTGAAAAAAATAAAGGTTACAACGTTGAAACGATGGAGGCAAAAACTAAAAAAAATGTTTGGTCATTAACTACTTTTCAGGTGTGCGGCTTAAGGGATTAATGATGGTGGTTTTGTAATTAACTCTAATTTGGAACACAGGCGAAATATGGGTCAATTAAAAGACGGATGTGTTTTTTAATTGCTCGCGTTTTTGTTGAGTTTTTCAACTACAACATGTGAACCAATCCTTAAGCTATATTTCCACTGCATATGTTTTTGGTCGTTTTTTCCGTTTTTTGAAACTGCTGGGAAAAGGACTGAAAAGAAATCCTATAGACTTTAATAGTAAAAACATTCTGTAGACTCCTGGTCGTTTTTTGAAACCGGTTGCAAAAAACACCAGAACAGAGCAAAGAATTTGCTATTGAAGTCTATGTAAACCAACGGACATTTTTTGGCTCGTTTTTTTTTTTTTTGCACAAATCCACAGCAATTAAGGCTGTGCATTTATGCAAAAAAGTGCCAAAAAAAGCAAAACATGCAAAAAAATGGCCGGTTTTTGAACCGTTTCTGATATGCACTGGACAAAAAACTCAGTTTTATGAAGGTACTTAGGATTTGGTTTTCAGTGAGTGTTTTGTCCAATGCAGTGTAGACCTAGTCTTATTGTGCAGCATATAAGGTTATGTTCACACGGCTTAACTGCGAGACGTAATTACGTCCCGCAATTACGCTGTGTGGCCGGGGGCGAGGGAGGGAGGGGGGGGCGGCACTTCGCCAGCCCATAGACATTCATTACCAGCGGCGCGTATACGCCACTGGTAATTCACATGTCACTTATCTCCCCGCCCGGCGGATTCGCCGAGCAGGGAGAGGAGACGTAATCCATGAGAACTGTGAATTACCGTAATGAATGGGCCGTTTTCAGCCCGTAATTTGCGCACTCCGGCGCGTAATTATGGACCGAAATACGTCCCATTTTAAGCCGTGTGAACATGGCCTAACAGCGCAAAGTCGGCATTTTTTAGGAATGAAACCAACACAAACAAAAAGAGCTCCCCCTTCTCTTCCTCCCTGCAGTGACCATGTATACATGCCTGTCAATCACCACCATCAGGGGGAGGGGAAGGTGAGCATTCCCTTCATGAATACACCTGACATCACTATTTTGACGGACTGAAGGAAGGACTTCTATTTTTTGCTGGATCTATAGTATTTCTGGCTTTAGCTCAAAATACTCTAACAAAAAGTGCAGTGGATCTTTTCCAAAACACGCTATGCGTGATACCATCCTTAAAGAGGTTTTCCGAGGTTAAAACACTGATGAGGTGTTAACTGACTCACTGATCAATGTTTTAGTTCCAGAAAAACTCTCGAAACATTAACCAGGTTCTGACTTACATGTGTGCATAAAAATTGAAACACTGTTTTATGTAATTGTTAAAAATTTCAATAAAAATATTTACAACAAAAACAACAGGTACTGACCGCCCATTGACTTTAGGCCTGGTTCACATCGGCATTGGAGTTACTTCTCTCGCAAGCTCCATTGGGAATAACATTAAAAAAAAATTACTGTCAAAATGACGGACACTGCAGCAGGAACCTGATAGACCCATGGTAATCTTAGGGTATGTTCACACGGCGTATTGGGGCATGTATTGTACGCACGGCAATACGCCGGGTGTTTTGGAAGCATGCACTGATCAGCGCGTACTCCCAAAGCATAAAGGGCCGGCCCCCGGCCAGTCGCATTCACATGCATTGTCAGCAGCGCGTAAGCACCACGAACAATTGACATGACACGTCTCTCCCCAGACATACAATACGAGCTCTATGAGAGCTATGAATTACCGTTTCTATGAGAGCTATGAATATGCGTATAAAGCGCAATACGCGGTGAAATGCGCGTTCAAATAAGCGTCCAAATAAGCCGTGTGAACATACCCTTATTGGGTCCATTGGGTGCCATTGGTGTCCACTGTATGGATCAATATAAATCTCTTAACACGTGGCCATACTCACAGCTACATGACTGGACAAAAAACAATAGGAGGCTACATGGAAGAAATTACATAGGTGCAGCTCACTAATGATAGCTCACACACCTATCCACGATGGAAAAAAATGCTCATTGGATATAAACCTGTTCACTCCAGTATGCAGAAAAGCCAAACTACCATACAGGGGAAATTGTTCAAGTGCAACATTCTGATGAACAACAACTCACACACCTACTGTCCATGAGGGGGGTGATTGCTAGTATTAAAATTGCACATAGATAAGACTTATAAAGGGTGCCAGTTACATGAGTATATGTGGTGCACCATGCTGGCTTACAAGCAACTTATGATGTCCTTAATATTTGATTGAGCAAGTTGCCAAGTATATTTCAAGTGCCCAACACAAAATACTGACACGCTCTGCTCCCCAGTATTACAGGGCTAAACTACAAAAAATCTAAAATATGAGGGATTAGTTGATATTTTGGACAAAATATGCAAGCTTGCAACTCACATCAAGGGTTCTCGTTGTCTTTCAAGTCTCTACACTAACTTACTAGTAATTTACAAAAGAAAAATCACCAAAAATGGGACATTGTTTACTTCCAAGCACAGACACAAGACTGTACTTACACATACATGCCAACTCTCCCGCTTTTGGCGGGGAGGTCCCGCTAATGGCCTCCCTCCCCTCCCCCCGCCACCTCGGCAGAGTTGGCGAAACTCCCGCCGTCAGCAGGCAGCGGGGGTTCTTTAAATAACCGCGGCGCCAGAGTAGCGCTGGTGCGCTACTCTTGCGCCTCCGGGCCGCTCCTACAAGCGGGTGAAGCGGCCGCAGTGGCCACTCACCCGCCCGGCGCGTTTCACTGTGCAGGGAGGAGGCAGGAGGGATCGTTCCCCTCCTCCCTTCTCCCCCTGTATGTACAGTGCCGGTGAGCGCTATACATACAGATCAGCATCGCAGGGGGTGTGACGCGCGGCTGCACTCACTCCCCCTGCGACACTGAGGAGATCGTCGGGAGCTGGACGGGTTGCTGGGAGCCTGGTGAGGTGAGTAGTTTTTATTATTTTTTTATTAGCTACATGGGGAACTAGCTGGCTACTGGAGGCAATACCTGGCTACTGGGGCAATACCTGGCTACTGGAGGCAATACCAGGCTACTGGGGCAAAACCAGGCTACTGGAGGCAATACCTGGCTACTGGGGACAATACCTGGCTACTGGGGACAATACGTGGCTTCTGGGAACAATGCCTGGCTTCTGGGCACAATGCCTGGCTACTGGGGGCAATGCCTGGCTACTGGGGACAATACCTGGCTACTGGGGGCAATGGCTGGCTACTGGGGGCAATGCCTGGCTACAGTGGAAATGCCTGGCTACTGGGGACAATGCCTGGCTACTTTGGACAATACCGGGCTACTTGGGACAATGCCTGGCTACTGGGGACAATGCCTGGCTACTTGGGACAATACCTGGCTACTGGGGGCAATGTCTGGATACTATAGGGGACTACTACCTGGCTATTAGGGGTCACTGCCAGGCTATTAGGGGTCACTGCCTGACTATTAGGGGTCACTGCCTGACTATTAAGGGGCGTCACCTGGCTATAGGGGCATCTACCTGCCTATTAGGGGGCTACTACCTGGCTATAAGGGCACTACCTGAATAGGGGGGCATCTACCTGGCTTTCTTCCATAGCTGTTATGTATTTAGGTGGAGTGGGTGTGGCTTTTTCGAAGGGGCGTGGCACACCAACAAAATTAGCGTGACCATGCAAATTTTGCAACCTTGCAATCTCCCACTTTTCCACTTCCAAAAGTTGGTAACTATGTACTTACAGCTCAATGGCTGGACAATAAACTGTTCCCCTTATGAGGCAACATAAGCCCCAGTGCTACATGGGAGAAATTTAACAGGTGCAGTGGCCAGGATGGTGATGTTTCTCCCTACATGGTGACATATTGGGCAACATGCATGAATTTTACTTTTGTGCCATTTTTTTTTTCGCACAAAAGTAGTGTAGAATACGCCTGAATCTATGAACCCGCTCTACTGCGGGTCATAAATCAGACGTATGACAATTGCAGACTCAGGTAAAACACTTTTAAAGTGCTCTACCTGTTCCAGCAGTAATGGAACTGGATTTGCCGTACTGAAGCTATAAATGTGTAGCCTCGTACAGTTGTAGTGGGACAAGCCTCCAGCACACCCCCCCCCCCCTGATCTCAGGTGCATTAAAAGTGCTGCGGCCACTCTGTAATGCGCCTGATATTGGATAGTGCCCGTTGTGCGCCATTGTTTTCAATTATTGCCCAATGTAAGAAATACAGATTTGTACAAATTGAAAGACATATGATATGGTATACATCAATATAATATATATAAGGTATTTCACTTGTGGGGAAATACTGGTTTCTCATGAAAACATCTTGGAAAACTGCACATCTCATTCAGGTACTAATTGAAAGAACAAAAGGTATCTATATCTGCCAGGATGCCATAACATTGTAAAACCTGACTTCTAGATAAAAGGGGGATGCAACACTAAAGATTCCGGCGCATTGTGGGTAATAGGGGCAGGTATGGGCTTGGTCTTGGGGTATAAAAGACAGGAGCATGTTGTTGGACAGGCGCTTGGTCCCTTGAGAGAAACCAGCCCACTTGGGTAAGTGGTTGCTTGGAGGAGGGGCCCACACTTTGATGGGACTCTTTAGAAGCCACATGGAGAGCATGGCACATGAACTTGGTGTGTGAAGGTCTTGGAAGGTAACATAACATTGTATTTTGTTATATGATTTGTAACTGTCATTGGTAATTGGTTGTGTAGAGTTTAAGTAACATTTGTTGTTTCCTTTCTCTTTGTTCCTGTACATCTCCATATCATTTAATAATAACCATAAATCAATATCACATGTTATACAATATACTCTTTTTATACACTTACTTTGTGTCATTATTTATTGCACCTAATCTTTCGAATCTAACCCAGTATGAGGGTGGATTGTATATATACAGTGTATGTTTGTATAGATACATATGTATTTATGATATTCATACCAATATATATATGTATATGATATAGGGAATTTCTTACACCAAGACATTATGGATCTGAAGGCTACACAATTTAAGGCTCTCAACTTAATTCTTAGACCAAATTCATCTCTGAGTTTGATCTTCTGTTCCGATTTTGAATCAGAAAAACTGAAAATGGATACAAAGGCTAGGTCTACACAGCATTGAACAAAAAACTCACTGAAAACCAAATCCTAAAAACTTTCATAAAACTGAGTTTTTTGTCCAGCTCATGTCAAAATCAGCTCGGAAAACAACTGTTTTGCCTTTTTTTGGCACTTTTTTTGTGCATTTTTTGAAGAAATGCACAGTATTATAATTGCTGCGGATTTTTGCCAAAAATGTTCCAAAAGACGTCTGGCGCTTTATATAGACTTTAATAGTAAATTTTCTGCCCTTCTCTTTGCTTTTTGAAACATTTTACAAAAATGACCAGCAGCAAAAACGAGCAGAAACAAATGTTCTGTGGAGACTACAGAACATTTTTACTATTAAGCCATGTCCCCACGGCAAGGGTTTTCGGCCGTTTTTTCAGCCGGTTTGCGGTTTTTCAGACCGCCTGAAAAACCGGCCGAAAAAGAGCACAATTGTGCTCTATGGAAAACCTGTGCAGCAGTCCCCACTGCACGGGTTTTCCGCCCAGCGGTTTTACCGCCCGCGGGCTGCTCAAAAAACATTGAGCATGTTCATTCTTCCGTCCGGTTTCCGGACGGAGTATGAACACCTCAATGGGAAGGGGGAAGGCTGTTCCCCGCTCATCGCGGAGAAAAGCTGTCACCCCCGCGGCCGTGGGTACGGCCGCAAAACCGGACAAATACCGGCCGGCAAACCGACCGGTATTTGTCCACTGCTGTGTGAACGCGCCCTTAAAGTCTATGGGATCTGTTTTCAGTCGGTTTTTTTCGGCAGTTTTAGAAAACGAAAAACTCTGAAAAAATTAGTGCATTGGACATATAGACAAACGGATGGGTATCCGTTTGCAAACATTTTCACATCCATTAAACAGATTTGTTAAGTTTTCTGGGCACAGCCAAGTTCAAGACATTTAAAAAAGAAAAAAAATGGATTATTTTTTAACTGAAAAAAATTATGTTAATGGAGACAAAAATTTCAGTTTTTTTGACAAATCTCTACAACAAATTAATTTAAAAAACCCAATAGATTGAACTTCCATTTGCACCAGTTAATGTCTGTTTTTGGCTGTAGATCTGTACCATCATTTTTAAATGGAAAACAAGACACAGGTATGAACTAGGCCAAAATTAGAGAATCCCCCAGTATGAGCTATACGTTTTACAGTATGTTACTATTTAAATGATTGTCTATAGCAAGCAGATCTATGAAAGTCTAACAAGAGTCAGATTTACTCCATGTTAAACTCTGCAGCTTTCAGGGAATTAGTTATATGCAGATATGTTTACTACGGCTATTACTTATCATTGGCAGGGGTAGGGACCCTATGGCTTGCTAGCCAGATTTGGCTCTTTTGATGGCTGCATCTGGCTTGAAGACAAATCTTTAATAAAAAAAAATATTGCTAAAAATATAAAACATTCTCATAGGGGCATGGCCTGAACCTACATGGCGCCAGATATATAGTAAATCAGCTCCAAGAAGAGGAAAACGGCTCACCTAAGCTCTCCCTGACTTCCCTTAACCATTTAAAAAAACCTCAGACGAGTGACTGCTCATCTAACTGCCACTGACATTGCTCTGTGAACACGACTGGAGTGGAGCATAAGTGGCAGTGACTGTCTCTCACGAACATGAGCAGAATCATTAAGCGTAGACCGGAGGCAAGCTCACCAGCAGGTATATGGAGTTCCCATGCTGTCAGCTGGCGTTCTCCTCACCCCAGCCTAGCAGCAACTGAGCTCTGCTTGCTCAAGCGCCGCTCTGTCAGGAGAGCAGGCGCCTTATATCCCAGGTGATGGCTACCTGTAGTGCAGATCAGAAGTGGCAGCGCCATTTTAAACTCCACTGGTGGGAATCAGCAGCTCCATCAGTCAGAGGGGACGTCAGTTACCCCTTATATACACAGTACTGCGGGGGTACAATTTGTCCTTCCCCTTAAGAACAAAGATGCCATCTCTGTTCCCCACATGGAATCAGCCAGGGACACCTCCAGCATGTATGTCACCAGTACCAGACAGTAAGCTAAGTGACACTAGTCTACAAGCTGCCTCCTACCTGCATAAAACATTCTCATGTATTTCAATCCATTCATTTCCCACCGCTAATGTTCATGGTTGCGGGTGGTTGGAGCCAATCACAGATTTCTTCCGGGACAACACCAAATTTTTATTGGATAATGCGAAACATACATGGGTCGTTGTGAGACTAGGAAGTAAACTTCCCTCCTTTCAATCCCTTAAGGAACCGGTGATTTTTTGTTGTTGACACGTTTGTTTTTCCCTCCTGCCTTCCCAGAGCCATAACTTTTTTAATTTTTCCATCTACATAGACATATGATGGCTTTTATTTTGCGGGACAAGATGTATTTTCTAATTATTCACTATACTATAGAATATACTGAGAAACCGCATAAAAATTCCAAGCGGGACAAATTGTGAATTTTTTTTTATTTTCGCCATGTTTGCGGGGGTTTTGCTTTTACGGCTTTCAATCTTCGGTCAATACAATGTATTATCTGTATTCTACAAGTTGATATGCTTTCGGCAATACCAAATATGTAGGGTTTCCGTTATGTTTTGGTATCGTAAAAAAATGTGAAACTTTTTCTATTTTTTAAATTTGCGCCGTGGTGCCAGTTTGTGCGACCAATAACTTTTTTGTACTAACATCTACGGACGTCAGTGAGGGGGCATTTTTTGCGGGCCGAAGTGTACTTTTTATCGCTAGCAGTTTGGAATGCATGCAACTTTTTTGATCACTTTTATTCCATTTTTGAAGTGACGTAAAATGACCAAAAAACGCAATTTTGGCGTTTGGAATTTTTTTTCTCCTACGGTGTTCAGCGTACGGGATAAATGATGTTATATCTCTATAGATCTGACTTTTTCGGACGTGGCGATACCAAATATGTGTAACTTTTTATTATTTTATTGTTTTTATTTGTAAAATTGGGAAAGGGCGGTGATTTGCACTTTTAATACTTTTTTTGTACTGTAAAACTTTATTATTTTTTTTTTTTACTTTAACATTGAGGCCACCTATGGTGCTTGACCACTAGGTGGTGCGATTGTCAATACAGTCTAATGCATTGCATAGGCAACACATTAGATTGTACCAAGATGTCGGTTTCACCACATCCTGTTTGCGGACCGAAGTGGGGAAAACCAGGACATGAAAGTGACAGGAGACTTCACAAGGCTACCCGCGGCCATGTCCGGGGGTCGGATCGCTGCAGATATGCTGTGGTGGTTCCGATAACCCTCAAGATCATTCATTCAGACGCCGCGGCCATCTTTGCCGCGGTATCTGAAGGGTTAAACAGCACGGGCGGGCGACACTGCCCGTTCGCGCTGTAACGGCCGGGTGTTAGTGGGGATTAGTCACTAACACCCGGCGGCTGTGCGGGGGGGTCACGGAGCGATGCCCCTGCAAAGTCCCTTATGGACCCTGGGACGTACTCATACGTCCAGGGTCCTTAAGGGGTTAATCAAGTAGTCAGCTAGCTAATTGCAGAAACCCTTTTATCTAAGAAGATGTCTAAAAGAAAAAAAGATGAGGAGTATACTACTTTTCAGCAGGAATGGACAGAGGAATTCACCTTCGTGGAGAGAGCAGGTTCTGCAGTATGTCTAACATGCAATGATAAAATTGCATCGATGAAACGGTCAAATATAAAGCGGCACTTAAACACACGCCATACTACATTTGCATTGAAATATTCTGTGGGGGACAGCAGGAAGAAAGCATGTCAAGAGCTAATGTGCAAGCTAGTCAGCAGCAACTCCGTGTTTGGACCCAACAAGGTGACTGGAATTCGTCTAGCTTTGCTGGTGCTTTAACAATTGTGAGAAATAGAAAGCCATTCACAGATGGGGCGTATGTCAGAACATTCATGCTGATGTTGCCAATGAACTTTTTGCCGACTTTTCGGATAAAGACAAGATAATCAAATGAATAAAAGACATGCCTCTGTCTGCAAACAGACCATCATGTTGGCAAATCAGATTGAGGCAACACAAGTGAAGGACATAAATGCAGCACCCTTCCTTTCTCTCGCTTTGGATGCGTCAACAGGCGTAAGACATTAATCCCAGTTCAGCGCCATTGAAGGTATGCTGTCGGTGGCACACTTCGTTAAGAAAGTCTTGCTGTTTTGCCTATGAAAGGGAGGATTTACTCAAGTCTTTCACTGAGCTCGCTAAATTAAAAAATCTACCGATGGATAAACTTATTTCGGTGTGTACTGATGGTGCTCCGTGCATGGTGGGGAAAAACAGAGGATTCATAGCGCTTCTTCGTGAACATGAAAAGAGAGCTATCCTAAGTTTTCACTTGGAATGCTTTTCCCATCACATACCACACATTGCAGCGTGTGAGTATTGCTTTACTGACAATGTTTGGCTCTACGTATGCATGTGAGCATCCTTTCTCACATCTAAAGAACATTAACCCCTTAAGGACCCGGCGTTTTTTTTTTGTTGACACGTTCGTTTTTCCCTCCTCGTCTTCCCAGAGCCATAACTTTTTTTATTTTTCCACCTACATAGACACATGAGGGCTTTTATTTTGCAGGACAAGATGTACTTTCTAATGGTGTTATTCACTATGCTATAGACTATACTGGGAAACCGCAAAAAATTCCAAGTGGGACAAATTGTGAAAAAAACGTATTTTCGCCATGTTTGCGGGGGTTTTGCTTTTATAGCGTTCAATCTTCGGTCAATACAATGTATTATCTGTATTCTACAGGTTGATACGCATCTGGCAATACCAAACATGTAAATTCCAACATTTTTCTATTTTTTAAATTTCCGCTGCGGCGCCAGTTTGTGCGACCAATAACTTTTTTGTACTAACACCTACAGACTTCAGTGAGGTTGCATTTCTTGCGGGCTGAAGTGTACTGTTTATCGCTAGCAGTTTAGAATGCATGGGACTTTTTTGATCACTTTTATTCCATTTTTTAAGTGACATAAAAGGACCAAAAAACGCAATTTTGCCGTTTGGAATTTTTTTCTTCTACGGTGTACAGCGCATGGGATAAATGATGTTATATTTTTATAGATCTGACTTTTTCGGACACGGCGATACCAAATATGTGTAACTTTTTTTATTATTTTATTGTTTTTATTTGTAAAATGGGGGAAGGGAGGGTGATTTGAACTTTTAATACTTTTTTTTGTACTGTAAAACTTAATTTTTTATTATTTTTTTTACTTAAACATTGAGGCCACCTATGGTGCTTGACCACTAGGTGGCGCGATTGTCAATACAGTCTAATGCATTGCCTATGCAATGCATTAGACTGTACCAAGATGGCAGTTTCCCCACTTCCTGTCTGCAGACGGAAGGGGGGAAAACCAGGACATGGAAGTGACAGGAGCCTTCCCACGGCACCCCGCTGCCATGTCCGGGGGTCGGCTTGCTACAGCTATGCTGTGGCGATGCCAATCACCCTGACGATTGGTGCGCGGCACCGATCGTCATTCATTCAGACGCCGCGGCCATATTTGCCGCGGTGTCTGACGGGTTAAGCAGCTCGTCGCTGCCCGTTCGCGCTGTAACCGCCGGGTGTTAGCGGCGATTAGCCGCTAACACCCAGCGGCTGTGCGGGGGTGTCGCGGAGGGATCCCCCTGCAAAGCCCCTTATGGACCCTGGAACGTACTCATACATCCAGGGTCCTTAAGGGGTTAAAACCAACCTACGATCAAGTTTAACAGACGGAAGTTTCAATGCCTGCATGAAGCTTAACCTCACCAACCCGTAAAATCAACCAGATACAAAAGCTCATCAGCAAAAACATAGTCAGCACCAGAAAGTCACATTACCAATGGCCGTGGCGTTCATGACTCTCTCAGCCAAAAAGGTTCCCGAACCTTGACATAGAGGAAGAATACAGGTAGCACACTGTCATCCACTACAGTTTATAAGCAGCTCACTCACTTAGTGTATCATTAGCTTAATGCTTACATTTTGCTTCAGAAAACAGGAAGTCAATGCAATGGAACAATGAAAGATCAAAGGAAACATCTTCAAAAGCTCTGTTGTTCCATAGTGAGCACCACACAGTAACACTGTAGCTCGCACCACAAGTCAGTTTGCCTTAAATTACTTTTTGGTAGACCCCCCTCTCCCTCAGTGTTTACTTAGACTAAACATTACAAATGATCAAAAGAAAAATATTGAAGAATAAAATACAACTAATGGAAAGACATTTCCTCCTAAAACCCTATTTGTGTTTTATCCTTAACATCAATGCCTTTTTCATTACATACTAGTTGATGTAAAGAATGAAAAAGAAAAGATAATCCATTACAGCTCTTACAGGGGTTGTTGTCCATCTTTCCTAGTCTTTTAAAGCAAAGTTGCCTTAACCTTTTAACTCCTTAACGACCGCCCACCGTCTTTTGGTGTCAGGCATTTCAGGTAGTTCAGGCAGCAACTTCTTTTGATGTCACTACAGACATCAGAGTTTGCGGAGCCTGGCGCCGGCACAGTGGGGGACTCTCCTCGGTGCTTTAACCCTTTGATTGCCGCGGCTCGTCACTGCAGCGCAATCAAAAGGTTTCCCTGCTCTGTCGGGTGATCGGGACACCTGGTGACCTGACACAGCTCGGGGAATGCCTGCACAGTCAGCCCTGGGCTGGGAACCTAGAGTAGCCCCAGGGCTGTCTGTCTAACAAGCCAGTGATCAGGGCAGACTGTGTGCTGTCCTGATCGCTGCCTGTGTCAGACTGACACAGATTATAATGTATTAGCATATATTAATACACTAATACATTACCAAGTGTTAAAAAAAAAAAAGTAAAACAGTTCTCCCTTCATGGGATTTAAAAAAAAAAGTAAAAAACATAAAATAAAATAAATATAATTGCGCATACATTACACACACAAAAAAACCCTACCCATATTAGGTATTCACACGACCGTAATGACCTGTAGAATTAATGTAACAAGTTATTTAGTGTGAAAGGTGACTGGTGCAAAAAAAAAATTAATACAAAATTTTTTTAAAAAAATTGGAAAAAATAAAAAAAATCTGCAATTATTTATAAGTGAACTTAAACTATTCCCCCATAAAGTACAATTTGTATTGAATAAAACAAGGCCTCATACAACTTCGTCATTGATAAAATAAAAAAGTTACAACTTTTGAAACGCAAGGAGGAAAAAAACTAAAAAAAGTTTTGGTCATCAACTATTTTTCCGGTGTGCGGCTTAATGGGTTAAAATTTCTCTTTAACTTTCCTGTTACCTGCATTTCAAAAATCCATACACACACACACATATATATATATATACACACACACACACACAGTTGTAGCAAAGACAGACTTGTCATATAGCGCACCATGATTTTGTGGAACAGAAAGTTTTCCATGTTTTTCAGTGACTTTTGTTGTCATCTGTGAACAAGTAACACAACGCACTATGATATCACATTCAAGTTAAACTTTGCTACATCTGTATAGATGTGTTTTATTCTTTATTAAAAGGGTTTTATCACCATAGACTTTGATGGTATATCACTAGGAAATGTCTTCAAAGTCCTACCTCTGGAACCAGCACCTATCTCAGGAACGGGACCTCGAAAGTTACTGAGCAGACTAGAGAGCTACCTGTGCTTGTGCACAGCTCTCCATTCTGTTCTATGGGAGTTCTGAGCAAAGCCGAACAAACTGCTTGGCTGTAATCGGAACTCCCATAGAACAGAATAAAAAGCTGTATGCAAGCACAGGCAGCTCTCCTGTCTGTTCTATAACTCTCGGGGCCCATTCCTGAGATAGGTGCTGGATCAAGAGGAAGGACCTGCACCTATTAGACTTTCAAGGCATGTCCTAGTGATATACTATCAAAGTCTATGGTGATAAAACCCATTTAAAGGGGTTGTCTCACTACATAGGTTAGCTTTCAACATGTAGGGAATGTTAAATGAAGGCTTTTTCCAAATACATTGGCCTTATGATATTAACTTGTTCAGAAGAGAGATTTGACCTGTTCTGAGTGCACACGTTTCTGTAGTTACCATCCTCCTCTCCATATATCATCTATATATTCCCAGCTCTTCTAATTGCACTGACATGACTGCAGGAGATGTAATCTATAGTGCAGAGAGCTTCAGAGCTCAGAGTAAACAATCAAACGTAATTAATGTCCTGTTTGTTAGAGATAACACAGTCTGTTCTCAAGCCACCATTCACCCTGGTAACATCACCTTCTTCTTTCTTTCAGAGCAGGAAGGTAACCATAGAAACCAGTGTGCACTCAGAGCAGATAAAATCTCTCATCTTTTAAACAAGGTAATATCAAAAGACCAATATATTTGGAAAAAGTCTTCATTTAGCATTCCCTAGATGTTAAAAGCTAATCTTTGTAGTGAGACTACCCCTTTAAGGATTGCTTTTGTTTTCTCTTTCAGTGAAATTCAATCTGTGTTTTACCTGCCCTGCTTCTCTGTTAACAATTGAGGTAAGAGGCACTATGATGGCGTAATCACTTGCCTACATGCTAGCATTGCTGAAAAATAACCTAGATTTATTAACATCATCCATATGTGATGCTGCCTGCTTGTGCAGCCATGTGCCATAAAGAACTCTACTGAACCATTCCAGGCTACTGCATATAGACATCAATAGAACTATGGAGAGGTGGTTGGACAGGGGGCTACTGCGTATGGCCTGGAGCTCTTATGTAGACATAAATGAAGCTGCAGAGAGGTGGCCAGGCAAGGAGCTAGTACACATTGCCTGGAGCTGTAGAGAGGTGGCCGGACAAGGAGCTTACTGCACATGCTCTACTAACATGAATCAATGCATAGCCATGGATAATTTTATATTTAGGGTTTTAATTTAAGTAAACAGTCTGTAGTCATGTCCATGCCTGTGGTCACACAGCGTTGCCAGAAACAGGAGCAATTCAGAAATGGCAACTGGACAAAAGACAAGTAGAAAACATTGAATTACAGATATTTTGTTAAGCATTTATTTCTTTTGATGTAACCCATCAGATGTATGTCCAATTTGGGCAATCAGTACAATTTGTCTGAAGATCATATCTATCTGTTAATACAGATTATTATTAATTTTCTATATTATATTACAGAGAATAAACCTCAAGCCTCCATAATCTAAATGAAAAGTTCTAGGATAAAAACTCCTAGTATTCAATTAGAAAAATCTTTCCTGGCCATGTTGTTTTATCCAATAATGGAATGCGTTGCTTTACAAGAACAACACAGGGAGAATTATCATCTAACAAAAAGGCCGACATTCGTATCATTGTCTTGATGTCCAGATAATTCATCTAAATTGGCAGCAGTATCTGGAGCATACTTTCCGACATTCAGAATTTTGTTCTGCTATTTTATATAAAACACATTTTGCTGTTAAGAATCCCTGTTATTAAATTTTGACATTAAGTTAGTTTACATTTAAAAAAGCAGAATGGTATCTGGTTCCAGGTACTGCTT
The DNA here is from genome assembly GCA_025379985.1 of Phyllomedusa bahiana. Classification (NCBI taxonomy): domain Eukaryota; kingdom Metazoa; phylum Chordata; class Amphibia; order Anura; family Hylidae; genus Phyllomedusa; species Phyllomedusa bahiana. The sequence continues at coordinate 27,038 of JAODAL010035149.1, read as the reverse complement.
GTATACAATAGACTGTAGACAGGTTATACTAAATAAATGCACACAGTAGAAGTGACAGGTAAGATTATTTTCTTCCAAACACCAGTCACTTGATATGCTGCAAATTAAATAATTAAAGTGATGGTCACTGAGCACTAAGCAGATGCATTACGGTTCAGACCAACACAACTGTCAAAGCTAATACAGTGTATGCAAAGGACCCAAACGTGCTGAAATTTTTTTTCCAAAGGATGAGACTAGCTGAGCTCATGGAAACTCTATGGGTTTCAAAGGAATATCCTCAGCATATTTACATAAACAGATGCTCATTGAAAACCAATAGGTCCACTCAATGAATGAAATATTTCAACAAAACTCTTGAAGAACTTCATCAAATCTTTATTTTTCACATATTAATTCAAAAAATTATTTGTCATAAAATCATAATGGTAATCCGGCATTAAATATACAGTTTATCACATTAGTCACATTTGGTTTCATAACATCGAATGTTTCGGGCCATTAAAGGGCCTTTTTCAGCAGACAATATTCCTTGTCCTATATTCTTCCTTTCTTGGAATCATGTGCCTCACTGTCCAGTGTTTTAAATCTCTAGCCGGAAAACAAGACAGAAAACACTGGATAGGGAGGTATATGATTCCAAGATGAGAAGAATATAGGACAAGGAATATTCTGTTAAAAGGGCCCTTAAATGGACCAAAACATTCAATGTTACGAATTCAAATGTGAATTAATGATCGAATAATGTGAGAAGCTGTTTAATGCAGGAGTGCCATTATGATTCTATAAGAAATAATTTTATGAAATACTGTAAAAAGCAAAGTTTTTAAAGAGTGCTGTAGATATATTTAATTTGGAAACGCTATGGGTGACAAGACTCTGACTTCCTCTCCTTTCTGGAATGAACTGCTATATGTTACAGAATCATTAACTCCTTAAAAACTTCCCACTGACTATAGATGGCGGGCGGTGCAGGTCGTTAATCTGCGGCAACGTCTTTAGGACATGTCCCCACTGCACAGGATTACAGTTGGATTTTTAAGTAGATTCAGTATTTAGAATCCGCAAAAATCTGACAGTAACAAGTGCCAATAAACCGCAATAGAAAATCCGAGCTGTAGTCTACACAGAACGGATTTTCTATTGTCGGATTTCTATACTGCCAGATTCTGCCGGACAGTAGAATATGTCTTCATATACTTCTATGTACTGAGCCGGCTGAAATCTGAAAATCGACCACGGGTTTTGGCACAAACCCGCACCAAAAACCACAGTCTGGCAATGTTAAAATACAGTCATAACTGCACTAAGAACAGAGATACAGTTAACAGCTCCGTTCCTAGAGCAGTCTCAATAAATGTCGGGGCATGGAGGAAACCTCTAATCCCCAGCGTTTAACCCTATGATTACCGTAGTCTGTGACCGCAACATTATTAAAGAGCTCCCAGGGCCATCTTTACAGCATTATGGGCCCCTGGTAAGAGCTGTGCACTGGGCCCCCCAACTAACACAACCACTCACAGGAATAAATATATATATTATCGATAACAAATTTATAATCTACAACACCGCCACAAGAGCCACAAGTGGTAGACCCCCATCAGTAAAACCACAAACTTAAGCAACCAGCGGGAAAGTAGTGGGGGGAAATATGTCCCTAATAGTTGCTGCAAGTTTATGGAAGTTTCCAGGATGAAAGGGGAGCCCGATCCACTGTTAGTCCGGGCCCTTTCCCCCAAATGTCTAGGGCAGGGAACCGGGAGAAAACCGACCGGGGGGGGGAAAAAAGACGCATATAGTTAAGTAACCTGGGTTACGTACGGGGTTAATAGGGGGCTTTCTTTTTTTGAACGGCGTAGCGTGGGGGGGGAGGCCCTTTCACCCTGGGGTAAAGGGCTTTACCGGTGTTCCTGGGTTTTTAAAAACCCTTGCAGGAGGAAATAGGTGAGAGAGTAAACCCGGTGCGTTTGGGTTGGAGTTTTTCTCTAGGGGGGGCTAGCGGGAAAACCCTGCTCAGACCAACGGAAAACCCCGGGGGGTCTCCCCTGGGAAAACTTCCCCTCCCACACGGGGGGGTATACTTTTTTTTTTGAGCGGGACTTACTCTTTGCTGTGCTGCTGAAAAAACGGCTGAAGTAACCCGCTGCAAAAGACTTTCTGTTTTTTTTTGCTTTTTTTATTTTGCTGCCAAAAAAAAAACCCTGATTTTTGTTGCAACCACCCATTTTTTCGCCTCTGTGACCGCTAACCCCCACATAGGGGAGGTTCTATGGAAAGGTTCAAAGGTAACAGCAGCTTTAAATTTTTGGGACTTTATATGTTTTTTGGAATGTATAGTCGGGGTGAAGGCTACACAATTCTGCCAAACCATCCACTGCAAGGGAGAATTATGCAACACAGTGCGGGCCCAAATCCCAACCACAGGAAACTCACCCTTGTTGCGGGAACAGTTTGCACGCTCAAAAAAAAGTTTCTCCCCGAGACGGGGGCTTTTCGGGGGCCAACACCGAAAAAGTCATTTACAGGCCCCCCCCCCCCCCCCCCGCCCCCCCCTTGCAAAAAGATGACCCCTGATGATGAGGGGAGGCGTATCGGCGGTGTTTAAAAGGGCTGGGGGAAAAGAAAACTCCCGGGGCCGTTGGAGGGAATTCTGGCGCCCATTTGATCGGGAAACCACAGAAGGCCTATTTTGACCTCATACGAGAAACCCCCAAGGACTATGACCTCCTTTTAAAGGGGATTTTCCAAAGACGAAATTTTTTCTTACCTTTCTCCTTCACAGGGGAAGTCAAAAAATCACCTGAGTCATGAATTTTGCAGGGCTGAGAGGAGGGGGTGGTAAGGGTGAGGAAAAAAGGGGAGCGTCTCAAAACTTAAGTGAAATAATAAACAGTACAACAGTGGATTCTCAATACACAAGCCGGGCTCGACTGCACTTTATACCCTGCCTTAAAATTCTTTCTTTCCCTTTTTCATCATAAGAAGTGTTTCAGAAAGCATCCTGTCAGCTCCTGGGCGTGTCTAGGGGAAGCTTTAGGTAACAAAGGGAGTTAGAAAGCGTAGCTCTCAATCTTCACTTTTTGTAATCACTATTTTTTTAAAAAAGGATTAAATCCCCCATTTTGGAGGATCCCACGTCAACTTTACATGTGGAAAAACCCTTTAAGGCCGAGTTTTGGGCCAGGCGGGGTTTTCACCCTGCGATGCGGGTCGCAGAGTCCATGATTGGCGGTTTGAAACAAAAGCCGCGCCCCCCAGCTGTTTGATCTTCTACACCTTTTCCCAAGTGGCGCAAAATGAGGTGCTGATCCATCCGCCACATAGCCCCAGATTGTAAAGGACCGCTACGAAAGTGGACTTCCCAGAGCGCATCGTTGGTTCCCCGGAACCCCAAGAGCGGGGACCATCTGATTGCCCCGTGGAGGGGGTTTATCCCACCCGAATCCTATTGGGTCCCAAAAATAAACCCCATCATACGCTGGGCCCCGGGATCATTCCCAGGGGCCAAGCCCCAAAAGCTTTCTCTCCCGTGATCGGGGGAACCATGCCCGGGGACCAAGTGGGGGGTGGTCCACCCAGAAGAGAGAGGTTGGGGGACCCGGAAGGTACTTTCCCCCCTTTAAAAAACCCCCCTGGGGCCGAGCGAGGTGCGTGTTGGAAGTCCCAACCACGGGGGCATATTCAGTGCATTGTCCCCCGGGAGGACCCTAGGAGTGTTGTGCCACCTGCCCCTTTTCCCATGTTCAAATCCTGCCGTATGCTGTGCCCCTCCCGACCCGGGCCCCCGGGAATGCCGTGTCAGGTAAAGGGGTCAGTGTGGGGGCCCTTTTGGGACTCGGGAGCTTAGTTCCCCCTTTTGCGGCTGCCATTTCCTCTGTTCTGGGTATTTGGTCACAACCCAAGGTGAAGCAATGGGGGATGAAACCCCAAACCCTCATCCAGTTCCACAAAACAGAGGAGTGCATTATGATTGGTGGGGGTGACCACTGGGGTTACTGATAACTTTCTGTTAGCTGACACAGGAGCGAGGAAGATTACCCGCCTCTGAGCAAAATGTCCGGCCTGAGGTGTCACGTAGAACTTTGGAAGGGCTCAGTTGCGAGACCTCACCCAAAGAATGCAGGGACCAGGAAGGTACAAATGAGTACCGCAAGAGCCGGACGCCGAGAAAAGTTTTCCGCATTTTGCTGAAAATAAGATTTGCTGAGGGGTTTGAAAGGGGAGGGGGGGGGAAAAAGGGTGGAAAACTTTGGTCCCCGTACCCTATAGGGGAGGGGACTTGAATGGCTACATCATGTGCTGGGGGGGCACTTAGGGGGAGAAAAAACGCAAGAGCGGTTTTGAATCGGTTTTTTGGGAAAAGGGGGGTCACCAAGAGATTGTAAATTTCTGTAAATCCTCCCCACGGCCAACTAACCACCCTATGCCCCCATTTAGGAGCCTTTATTTTCCTCCCCCTTATTGGGGTTTCCATTCGAAAGAACGCTTGGACTCGTAGGACCATTGGCCAAGTCTGCCCGGGTCACCTCATTCAGTCTACGGATTATGCTAAAAATTGGGGCCAAAACCCCAAAAAACACGTCCTCGAAATGATTGCCCGAGAGATAGTGCAGAATTCTCTAGAACGGGCTTACCAAAAAAAATCCTAAAACCCACCAGGGGGGCACCTTTTATGTCTAGGGGAACGAAAGGGCCGTGTAGGTGTTGCACATTAAAAACGAGGGCCTCGTGTATCATCCTCAAACCCGATTAGTGAGAGATTCAAAAAAACCTTGGGGGGTGTTGAAAAGGTGGTAGAAAAGATTGAGGGAAAGGGAAAGTCTGCCCCTACCTTCTGTTTCCATCCCAGAAGTACCCCAACCTCCACAGGGTTCTCCCCGTTTGAATTGTTATATGGGAACCCCTAGGGATTTTGGACACGCCAAAAAGGGGTGGGAAGTGAGGCTTCCCCCCCAAAAGTGTGGTAGAACACGTCGCCCAGTCCGGGGCGTATCAGCCATGTAATGCCCATTGTGAAGGGGCACCTGCGGAGGGGCCGGAGTCACAGAGCCGGGGATACAAAAAAGGGCCGCTAGGGTTAGGCGTTTTACCCGGGGGGCCCAAATACTGGGTTTGGTTCCCACGGTCGGATAAATTCCGGGAAAAGGGGAGGGGCCTTTGAAATGGGGAAGAAGTGGGGGAGGGGAACTAAAAAAACATCAACCCGGGAGAAAGAAAACCTCTTAACATACCACATAAATTGAAAAAAGCCTGGCTAAGAGAGGCCCAGTATATCCCCGACGAGTCAAGTAAAAGCCCCCAAGGGGTTTCGAAGGTTGTCATAGGGGTCCCCCGTCCAAACACAAAAACAGGAAACCTGGAGTTGCACAGCATAACAGGGACTTTTCACCGACCCCAGGGACTACATGTGCTACGCATGAAATATTACGGACCCCGGGTAAAAGTTCATCAAACCCTATCAACCCCCAAGCTCGGAACCAGCAGTCTCTGGGAAAATAAAAACGCATGTTGGCCTTCGCTCATTGAAGAGTTCAAAATGGTGGCTACCCCTTGTATTGGTACCTAACCAAAAGGACTTGGTGGGTTTTGTTGATTTCTGCCGACAAAAAGAGGTATCAAATGGGATTTCTATCCGTGCCCCGGTGATGAATTGATTTAAAGACTGGGGGCAGCCAGGGACATTACCACCTAACCTCACTAAAGGGTTTCTGGGAGATTCCCCTGTCAGAAGAGGCCAAGAGAAAATGTCCTTCTCCCCCAGGTGGGTTTTTCCACTAACCAGGATGCCCTTTTGGGTTTTAAGGGGGGCCCCCGCACGTTCAAAGGTCAATGGATAAGGTTCTAAAACCCCACACCAGGGACGCATCGCCACCTGGTGTATTGTGATTTTCAGCACTGACTAACAGGTACAGGGTGTACGATCACTAGGGGAAAGATTTATGGGGTAACCCTGAAAATCCCTTGGGTGGAGGAAGGATACTTGGGGTATATTGTGGGGGAAGCACAATAAGACCCCCAAAAAACAAAATAAAGGAATTCAAGGTGGGGACAACCCTTACAAAAAAAAAAATGAAGCATTCCCGGGGATTGTCGGGTACTACCACAGGTTCGTCCCAACTTTGCTCGGGGGAGCCCCCTGACAACCAACCAAGGGGGGAAGATAATGTTCAGGGTCTGAGGAGGCCGAAAATTCATTTCAGGCCCTGAAAAAAAGCCCTTTGTAGCCAGCCGGGGTTGGGGGCCCCAACTTCACCAAAAAATTTTTTGTCCCCAAAAGATGCCCAGAGGTGGGGTTTGTGGTCATGTCACAGAGGGAATGGGAGGGGCCCCCATTTCATATTTTTAAATAGAAGCTAAATTTCCCGTGAAAAAACTATTCATATAGAAAGGGAGTGTCGGCGTAAAATGGCTTTGCATCCTTCGGTATTATCGGCGGGAGAAAATTCAGTTGGTGACAATCATGCCCGTTAAAAAAAGGATGTACCGAAAAAAAAGCAATAAGAAGAGGCAAAAGGTTCCTTGGGTCGCAAGACTTTAAATTTGTGGTAAAAAACAGGGTGGGAAACATCATAAAAAAGCTACGCCTTTTTCAAGGGTCCACTTTTGGGGGGTTCAAGTCCCATCCCTGGGCCCTTTGGGCAGAGGGGGGGATGTGTAAGCAACCATAGGGAAAAATTTGTGGAGGGGAAAATATGTCCCTAATAGTTTGCTGCAAAGGTATGGAATTCCAGCGTTTTAAGGGGGCCCACCACGGGAATCCAGCTTTCCAAAATTTGGGAGATGGGGAATGCACTAGTGGGGCCCCCTAAGGAACGGACCTTGGGGGGGGGAAAAAACGCAGTTTTGTAAGTAACCATAGGGAGTTAAGGTTTAAAATTTGTTTATAGCTGCTATGCCTTTTAAAAGGCTGTCTTTTTTATGAATGAGTAGCGGGGTGGGGCCCTTCCCCCTCGGCAAGGCTTTACCCTTTTAGGCCTTTAAAACCTGTCAGAGGAAAGGTGAAGAGTCCCCCCCCGTGCTCTTGCGTTTAGTTTGGGGGAAATTTTTCCCCAAAGGGATGAGCAAAAGAGCCTGCTCCCGCCACGGGCAGACCCCGGGGGTTCTGCCTCCTAGAAGAATTCACCTGCCACACGTGGGGGTATATACTGTTTTTTTAAGCTGGCTTACATCTTTTTGTGCTCTGTTAAACAGTAATAAGCCCGCATAAACTTTCTTTTGTTTTTGCTGTTTTTTTTGCGCCAAAAAAACCCCGTATTTTTGTTGCAAACCCACCCCCCTTTTGGCTGCCTCGTGCCACAACCCACAACGCCATATAGAACCATTTATGGTAACACCCTCAGGAAAGCCTACAACACCGCCCATAGAGAGACATGTGGTCAGACCCAGCCGGGGTAAACCTACAACCGCCACATAAGACCACTATGGGCAGACACCCTCGGGAAAACTACAACACGCCATAAAAGAGACCCAAAAGTGGCAAAACCAGCCAGGTAAACCTACAACACCACCAAATAGAGACCCCATAGTGGGTTTAACCCAGCTTGGGGACACCACAGACATGTCTACAGCATGACCAACACAAAAAATTAACCCCTGACATCCAGGAACTCAAAGGAAACTCTTCTCTGATGAGTTGTTCTTTGTCCCTTTTGTTCTCCATCCAACCCAGAACACGATGACAACTTCTCCAAGCCATAACTCATCACTGGGGAATTAAATGCACAAACATCTTAGACTTCTCACTTTATCAGCACTTCCCTACCAATTCCCACCTCTGGTATGAGCGCCCCCATTAAGTAAGTAGGTAGTAATGTTGTCCACCATTAAATAGGTAGTAATGTAGCCCACCATTAAGTAGGTAGATATATAAAACCCCTGTAGGTAGGCATACAGCCCATTGTAGGTAGATATACAGCCCTCTGTAGGTAGGTATATATGCCCTCTTGTAGGCAAGCATACAGTCCCCTGTAGCTAGGTAGGTAGATATGCCCCCTGTAGGTAGACAGGGAGCTATAAATGCACCCTGCAGGTAGGTATACAGCCTCCTGTATGTATATATATATATATATATATATGCACTGAGTAGGTATATATTCCTCCTGTAGGTATACAGCCCCCTATAGGTATATATGCCTCTTGTAGGTATACAGCCCCTGTAATTATACAGCCCCTTTAGGTATATATGCTTCCTGTAAGTATATATGCCTCCTGTAGGTATACAGCCTCTGTAGATATATATGCCTCCTGAAGGTATATAGCCCCTGTTTGTATATATGCCTCCTGTAGATATACAGCCCATGTAGGTATATATGCCTCCTGTAGGAATACAGTCCCTGCAAGTATACAGCCTCCTGTATGTATACAGCCCCTGAAGGTATACATGCCCCCTGTAGGTATACAGCCACTGTAGGTATATATATCTTCTGTAGGTATACAGTCCCTCTAATTATATATGCATCCTGTAAGCATACAGCCTCTGTAGGTATAAAGCCCCTGCAAGAATATATGCCTCCTGTAGGTATACATCCTCTCTGTAGGTAGAGGTGTCTCCTGTAGGTATACATTCCCTATAGATATATATGCCTCCGGTAGGTATACAGCCACTGTAGATAGATATGCCTTCTGTAGGAATACAACCTTGTGTATGTATATATAGCCCCTGTAGGTTAATATGCCCCATGTAGGTAGATATGGACCTTCTGACGTAAAAAAAAATAAAAACGCCACTCACCTCTCCTCACACCCCCTCTGGCTCCTAGGCCAGAAGCATAGGAGGCATGATAACAACACCGTATTATGCCTCCTACACCGTTTTAAGATGCGGCAGGTCCATTGGGCAGGGTAGGCGTCTGTCCTGGCGGGCCCCCTGTACTTCTGGAGCCCCTGGCCGGTCCATTCCCTGCCCAATGGAAAAGACGACACTGCCTGCTTCATTGGGTCAGTGGGACTTCACGATGAACCGATGGAGCCCAGAGAATGTCTGTACAGTCAGCCCTGGGGAACTAGAGTATCCCCATGGCTGTCTGTATTGCAAGCCTGCGGTCAGGACACAGAAAGTAATGTATTAGCATATTCATGTATGATAAAACATTACCAATTGTAAAAAAAAAAAAAAAAAGTGTTAAATAGTTATCCCTTAATGAGATTAAAAAAGGCAAAAAAACTAAACAGTGTAGAAAAAAATAAATGAGATAAATAATAAAATAAATATTTAATAAAAAAAAGTTATTGTGCATACACTGCACACAAAAATCACGTACACATATTAGGTATCTACATGACAGTAATAACCTGTAAAATTAATCTAATAGGCTATTTTTGTGCAATGTGAATAGTGGTGAAAAAAAATGCAGAAAAAACTTTTTCTATGTTCACACCGCAAAAAAAAAAAAAAAAAAAAATGCAGTAATTTATTTGTAAACTTAAACTATGCCCCCCAAAAATACAACTTTACAACTTCTCCTGCATAAACCAAGTTGTCATACAACTGCATCACTTAAAGGGGTTGTCTCATTACAAGGATTGCTTTTTATGTTAAAGATCTTGCAAAAACAAGTCACTTTGTAATATGTGTCCATTAACAGTGTCCTACCTATTCTGAGATATCCCCTCTTGTATCGGCTGCATCAGCTCCTCAGGTCGCTATAGCTACAGACCTGTTTGATCTCTCCTGATGCTGCCAGCGCTGGTTGCTATAGCTACAGACCTGGCTTCTACTGCAGCCTAGTGGAAGCCAGTAAACACACCCCTGAATTCAGAATGAAAACAAGAGAACAGGACTGAGGTAAGATGACTCAATGTAGTGAAACAACCCCTTTAATTATAAAACAAAAGTTATGACTATTGAAACACAAGGAGGCAAAGACTACAAAATTTTGTTGGTCATTAAGGCCTTTGCAGGCATGGTGCTTAAGGGGTTAAAAGAATATCCTCATCTTATTGATTAACTTTAACTACATCAGGGTGCTTTCACACAGCGCAGTTTTGGTGCTGTTTCAACTGTGCTCCAATTAAACTGCCTTTATTACCAAGCTTTTTTCACTTATTTAAACTGTCTGGAAAGTGATGTATCAATTAGTGTGTGTAAAGGTGCTTTCACACAGTGCGTTTCTGGTGCATTTTTTATGTGTTTTTTTTGTGCAGGAAGGCGATTTTACAGCGATTTTTGCTGCGATTTTTGTGCAGCAATGTACAGCATTAATTGCTGTGCCTTCCTGCACAAAAAAAGCATAAAAAAAACGCATAAAAAAACGCACCAAAATGCATTGTGTGAAAGCACCCTAATCCACAAGAATTCAAACACAGTAATTGATTACTTACTTGAAACACCTTTCTGAACAATTTAGACAACTGCAAGAAGCTTGCTGGAAATAAAGGCAGTTTAATTGAAGCGCAGTAAAAACTGCACCAAAACTGTGTGACAACACCCTGACAACCGCTTAGATTTGAAACAACCAGGTAGTGGTCATTTTACTCTACATGGCTGTTTTAATATGGCCATGTAGAATGTGTAGCTCTATGCCAATTGTGCAGCTGTGGAAAGAGCTAGTTGACAGCAGCATCTGGGCTCTCCACTGAAAAGACAGAAATGATGTATTACAGTCCATGCCTTCCCAATCGGCATATGTACATCTCTTTCGGCTCCCTGCTTCCCAACACCGGAAGTCACCTGACGCTGGAGCTCTGTAGTTACAGATGCTGCTGGGTTTCATTAGGCCCAGATCAGCTCTGCAGTAAGTCCTGGGGTTGTATTTCCCCTGTAACTGTAGTTAATATATCAGCACAAGTTAAAATAAAATGTAAAAAAAAATATGCAAACGCCCCAAAAAAGTGTATGAAAAAAGCCAGATTGCCCTTTTTAGGCACCGCCCGCAATGGACTAATATTTTATATTATCTGTGAATAAATATTTGTGACAGAAAAGTAACACAATTAAAAAACGTATTTTGGTGTCCCTTTTCCGGTTAAAAAATAAGTACATAAAAAATGTGAAAAACAGATCTTTTTTATTTTTTCACCATTTTCCCTCATGTTGTTAATCCAAAGTAAAAATGACCTTAAGGGGGACATGTATGAAAACTGTCTAGGTCTATGGCTTTCTTTGTTGCCCATAGCAACCAATCAGAGCTCCCCTTTAATTTTACAGAGCACCATATGAAATTAAAAGGGATCTCTGATTGGTTACTATGGGCAACAAAGAAAGCCATAGACCCAGAAAGTTTTCATACATGTGACGCCAAGTCTTGTGATTCATGGAAGATAGGCAAAAAAATTGTAGAATAACTGAGTACAAGAAAGCGCTATATTGTTCAAATCTGCATGTACTAAAAATGGTCAGAAAGGGGAGCAACCGACCCTGTCAGGAAATGGTTAAACATGTAGGCAAAGGTAAATAAACATTTTATCAAATCCATTTCTGACCTTATTTTTCATTTCTAAACTACAGAAGGTAATCTGCCCAGCTTGTTTAAAAAGGGCTTGCTAGGTTACAGACCACTACTGGTCTGCTCATGCTGGTAATACATAGCTGCCAGAGCAGAGAAATGGTTGATAACCTGGGAAACCATCTGTAAACCTGTAGATTGTAAGCCTTCGCGGCAGGGTCCTCTCTCCTTCTGTACTATTTGTTTGTCATTTAGAGTGCATTTACACAGCACAGACTAAATACTGGTCGGATTTCCAGACCGGTATTTTATCTTTTTTTGGCATGCAGGAGGGTGGCTTTTGTCTGCAGTTTGCGGATTCAAGCCGTGCCCCTTTACCTTCACATGTTCATGTTCTGCCCGAAAACCGGGCAGAAGAATGAACATGTTCTAAGTATTTCGGACCATCGGCGGTATAAAAACCGTCCAGCAGAAAATCAGTACAGTGAAGACTGCTGCACATATTTTCCATTGAAGTCTATGGGGAAACATTGCATGTCGGTTGTCAGACGGTTTGTAAAACCGCAAACTGTCTGAAAAAACTACCAGTAACCTTGGCTGTGGGGACAAGCCCTTAGGTATGTTCCCACGGCGTAATTTCCGCACGTATTTCTCCGTGTATTTGCGCTCTAATACGGGCGAGATGCGCGCTGAATTTACTGTAATCCATAGTTCTCATAGAGAACTATTGATTACGCCTCCTCTCCCCGCTCATACAATACGATCATATTGTATGAGCGGGGAAATAAGTGACATGTCAATTACTTGTGGCAAATACACGCCGCGAGCAATGAATGTCAATTAGGCCAGCGGGCTGCCTGCCCCCCCGCAACTCGGGAGTACGCAGGTATCAGCGCGAGCTCCCGAAAGACACGATGTACTGCGGCGTGTACTGTACATGCCACACTACATCGTGTGAATATAGGCTTAGTGTTGCCATTGTACTTTGTTTGGCCTTATGTTAGGTATGTGAACCCCCTTTTGGATGTACATGGATTTAATGGTGCTTTGAAATAAATGATAATCATAATAATAATAATAATAATAATAATAATAAAAAAACACACGTATAGATAATCTGTGTCAGAACAGAAACGTTTTATTTGATAATGTTTATCTAAATTTGTCAATAAGATTAAAACTAATCAATGAGCTGGGAATTAAAACTATGAAAAAGACCACACAGTTAAGGGGCAGCATAAACAGTACTGACATTATACCAGTCTCTCTTCTAGTGCAAACAATGCCAGATTTTACACCATTCTTCATTGTTTTCGGACCACTGCATACCATTTTCACTTAAAATTTAACAGTGGAAGCCAGGGTTTACGCATCCTATCCAACTTTGGGTCTTGTGCCTTCCCTTCATGTAATACATGGTCAGGTTTTAGCTTTATTTGAAACATCAACTTTTATAAAATTTCGTATAATTGTTGTGACAAAACCATAATATTTTAAAATGTATCTAAAATGTATGCACATTGTATAATGTTTGCCATACATAGGCAGATATTTTTACGCCTTGATTTTCTCTTGTTTAGCTGTGACATTATTATTTTGTTGTGCTTCCTCCTTAGTTCCTGTTGTTGATGATCTGTTAGTGACCTCAGCTTGCTCCATAACTGAGGATCTGAGCTGCATAATTCATCTCTGGAATGAAGTATTCTACAAAGAAAGCAAACTAAGATATTCACATTAATGCTTCAAGACATCACTTTAGAATGTGACAGGGAAGAATACAAATTTATTTTGGAGACACTTTATATACTTTCCATATTGATCCAGTCAGCCATATTCATATTGATCTTCCTCCAATCAATTTAAAGGGTTTCTCCAGTTCATTTTTATTGAATACATTTAAAGAGAACCTGTCACATAGGTTACACCCTCTTGCTGAGGACAGCACAAGCTAGTGTCAGCTTGCTGTTTCCAGCGCATTTAATGCACAAATCTTATTCATGAGCAGGTGTTAGCCCCGCCCACCTGGCAGTCAGTCACATGATTCTACCTATTCAAAGTAACAGATTTATCAGTTGAGGTGGGCGGGGAATGAGAAAAAACTGACTTTTCATAACTCTTTCTGGCTGAAAAATGTAGATTTTAGCGCTAAATACTCTAAAACTGCAGCATCTTACAGAATAAGGGGCACAGCACTGGAAACAGCAGGCCTGACACTAGCTTGTGCTGTCCACAGCAAGGGGGGCATAACCTATGTGACAGGTTCTCTTTAAGAAACTGCTGCACCAAATAAAATAAAAAATCAATACTCCCTGCCATTCTAGCGTTGATGCTGCCAGCGATGTCTATCCAGTCTCGTTTACTACCATGACTGTGGACCTCTCATGACTAATGCAGCCACGGATTACGTGCCATTCCCTGACCTCACCATTGGAAAGTGAACAGGTCTGAGCGATCAGGTTATGGAATAGTACGAAATACCATAAGATAACGATTTATGACAAAGGACCGTCACCAACAACAGGCTCCAATCCACAATGAACAAGACAAAAATAAGGAGAATAGAAATAATCAATACTTAACTTTTAACAAATAAATACACAATAAAAATGAGTGGAGCTTCCTTGAGTCCAAAGGCGCTATGATGGCTTAAAGCACATACAAAGCCATAAGACCACGCAAAACAAAAGTATCAGAAATAAGGTATCATTGTGCCAAAATTGTTACGTGATACAAACAAATACAGGGAGCAGCTGACCCCTGAGAGGTGTTTTTGGGTCTGTTGCATCGTGACTTTGTATGTGCTTTAAGCCGTCATAGTGCCTTTGGACTCAAGGGAGTGCCACTTATTTTTACTGTGTATTTATTTATTAAAAGTCAAGAATTCATTATTTCCATTCTCCAGATTTTTGTATTGTTCATCACGGAATAGTACGATCACAAGCCGTCTCCAGCAACTAGATGTAGAATGCTAGAGAATCACCAGTAGCAGTATCAGTCCTGGAATGTTGGAGTGTGGTGAGGTGAGCTTAGATTTTTTTTAATTAGAGAAGCAATATCTTAAATGTATTAAAGAAAAATGAACAAAAGAATCCCTTTAACTTTACTGTTCTGTCATAGGATAGAAGCCAAAACTATCAGACCTCATTGACTAAAGAAGAGTCTGTCAGGTTTCTGATATAGTGTTAGTAATTTTAAGAGAAAAAATAGTGTATCATGCTGCGCTATTTTTCCTTCAATTTTGACAGAATCTGCGACTATGGTTCCTTATGGAAGCTCCAACGCAGATGTGTGTAATGGTACTCTTAGGCCTCGTTCACACGGCTTATTTTGCCACGGATTGGCGCTGTACTGCGCGCCGGATTTGCGCTGCAGTACGGCGCCAATCCGCGGCAGAATTACGGTAATCCACTGCTCTCATAGAGAACAGTGGAATCCGTCGCTCCTCCCCGCTCGGCGATTCCGCCGCGGGGGGAGAAAGTGACAAGCACATTATTTACGGCGCGGACGCGCCGTAACAATGCATTGTCTACGGGGCCGGGAGCGGCGCCCCCGCAGCGCTCCGGCCCCGCCCCCGTCCCGCCCCGTTTTTCACGGCGGATTTGTGCGCTCAATACGGCGCACAAATCCGCCGTGAATAAGCCGTGTGAACACGGCCTTATTGTAATGGCCGGACAGAGGTGTGGATCCACTGGGCTTGCTGCAGCGGAACACTACCAGGTTGCTAACCCTGATGCGACTTGTTTGTGGTGGCATCCGAGGTGTAGCATGGTACAAAATCGTACCATAGTCAGGGACAGGCAGGAAGGTCAGGAAAAGCGGCAAAGGTTCATGGTCAAGGGACAGGGGCAAATGGAACTGGTACATGGGAAGTACAGGAACAACTTTCAGAATGCTTTTTCCCATAGGCTAGGGCACTGCTAGGGCACTACGGTGGGGAAGTCAGAGGCAGGTTGGGTAATATAGGACCGGTGACCAGCAATTATCCAATTACTGGTGCGCTGGCCCTTTAAACCTCACCAGGCCGGTAGGCATGTGCACGCCTTGAGGAGTGGAGCTGCGCCTGTCTGCCAGCAAAGACAGTGCAGGGAGCGAGGAGAGGTAAGTCACAGGTGCGGGGAGCGGGATCGTGAATGCGCCCCCAGCCCGACATGCGGATCGCAGCACCACTCGCAGTTGGGACCACGAGTAGGCCTGCAGCTCAGAGTTAGAGCCACAGGAGCACCCATGACAATGTGAATTGGACCTGAGGAACCCAGTTTCCTGCAACTATCTTTTGGTGTCAACTGCACCATTTTTGAGCCCATCTGATACAAAATATATATAGCAGTGTTGCATAGGAGCACCTTGAACCCATCAGAAGAAATGTTTCTGCGGGCTCATAATCAACTTATACAGAGAATACACGTGCACTATTACGGCATCCTACATTATGCTATCATCACAGCCTAATTCTAATTACTAATTACTAAGCATTGTCCACAGCAGAAAGTATTTGATTACAAAAAGGCCTATCTTGTCGATAGCCGATGGCTTCCTACTACAATGGTTTTTAACTATTTGCTTCTCCTTAGAACACACAAACCGTTAAATAAATAGTGCCGAGCCAGGGATGCAGGGTATGTCCTTGTTTTCCAAAACATACATTCATCACCTGACCCCCTATGCTTGTGGGGACCTGGGCAACTGCCTAGTGTGCCTAAGGGATAAGATGGCCCCATGTAGTAGGCAAGACTAGTAATTCCAGATGGATTTGGTGTTTTAATGAGAGTGCTTCTCTTTAAGTGATTATGTTCCATCAATAATATTATATTAGGGAATTGCTCATAATGCTTTTTTATACAGACAAAAATTATACTGCATTAGGTAGTTTTGACGCTCCACAATATGTGGACATGCTTAGAGGAAAATGGGTTTGATTCAATACTGATTCAATCAGGTTGTCCCAAACGCAAATTTATTTTCTCTAATCATATTGCTAACCCTAATCCTAATGCTAAATTGGGGTTAGGGTTTTTACTTCATTTTGTAGGTTAACTTTACATTTCAGCCTTACTTCCTTATGGCATAATTTTTTACAGCAAATCCAATATCACATCAGACCTTATGCTTAGATAATGACTGGCTGGGACATAACTATTTTGTTCATTTTTACAGTACAAAATTTTGTACTAAGTCTCTGATTTTCCCAGAAACCCATTTTCTTTGGTACTAACATACGAAAGTTTTCCCTTTTCAATGTCTTTTAGTTTCTGTAGGTTTTAAGTGTGTACTTATTACATGTATGGATGTTTCGAAAATGAGAATCTGATGATGGTTATTTTTATTATTCTCCCCCGTTGGCTCAGCTACAAGCTGAGGTTTACTGTTACATGCTCAAGGCTGTAGTGATTGGGATATCGTATCCATTTTTTAACATTCAAACAGCATGTTTTCAGTAGAACATAAATAACATCAGAATGGAGACACTTAAGGGACATTTGTAACATATTGTGGCTGAAGGTGAAATTTCCCCAAGGATGTCAGACCCTTAGGCTAGATCTACACAGCATAGGGCAAAAAACTAAAACATAAACCTAAAAATGGCTTTGAACCTGAGTATTTTGTCAGTCTTTGTCCAAAGCAGCTGGGTTTCTGACTAGTTTTTTGGGTGGTTTTTGTTTTTTTGTTGAGGTTTTTGCCATGGTTTTGGTCTGTTTTTTGGCCGTTTTTTGGGCAGTTTTTTAATGTATGCAAAATTCATATATTTTGTATAAAAACCTGGGCAGTTTTTCTGCAGAACCGTCCAAAAACCACGCCAAAAATGCCGAAAAACCATCTAAAAGCCGTCAAGCAGTTTACATAGATTTCAATAGTAAATTTTCCTTTTACAACATGTTCCTAAAACCGCCGGCATCCAAAAAAGAGCAGGAAAAAAATGACCGGTGTAGACCACAGTTCGTTTTTTGTAATAAAGTCTATGTGGACATTTTTCCAGAGGATTTTCAGCGGTTTCAAAATACTAAAACCACCAAAAATCCGACGGGAAACCTTTGCTGTGTAGATATAGCCTTAGTGGTCACAATCACTGATCACATCTGCCTCAACATTTGATTGTTTCTGTGCATGCCCTGGGAGTTCTCTTAGTGATCTGAGTATAAGCAAAGATGTTTCTTGTGACTTCTTGTGGACAGAATTCACTCCTACGGCTGTTATATATGTAACAGATAAGTTTAAAGGTTAGGATATAGGAATTTTCCTTAATTTATATTCATTATGTTAATGTTTTAATTTTGTTGTTTGTATACAAAACTTTTATAGCACGTATGTGGCACTATGGATGCAAGAAGGTGCATGTTTCTGCTATTAGAATGTGTGGAACACTTCTCACAAAAAGTAAGGGATATTTGGCTTTTGGTTGAAACCTAAGGATGAACATAACATTTCTTGAAATTTTTTTGAAATGAACTTAATGAGACCATATCTTAACTTTAGAATGTCCAACTGTTCAATGTTTTAGTACTTTTTGCACAACTTGCTGATCTCTAACAAGGAGCTTGGTGGCAAAATTCACAACAGGTTTTTGATAACTGAATCGCCCAACAAATATAGAGGGATCAATTTGAATTAGGAGTTAACCCCTTTCTGACCTGTATATCCTAGCGGGAAGTGACTTCCGGCAAATGGAAGTACAGGTACATCCTGGACATCATCTGGGCTTTCAAGCAGACCTGCATGATCAGGGCATGGAACCAGCTGTATATTACAGCTAGCCCCATGCTGTGTTGCCCGGGGCCAGACTTCACTCCAGCCACGGGTGATAAACCCCTTAGATACCACAATCAATTGCGAACGCGAGAGCTAAGGGAAAGACAGAGCAGCTCCCTCTGTCTCTATCCACTTTGGCGGAATGTAATTGTGGCTGCCAATGGCTTCCCTAGCAGCCCGGTAGCCTAAAAAAAGACTTATGGACTTCCTGTGATGTCACTGTGCCATCATGGCCAGGCATAGTGATTGACAGTTGCCATGGAGATCAGTTATGCTATATACTGCTCTCCATTGTAACAGTGATCTTTTTTATCCTTGTACAAGAGATAAAATAAAAACACTACTAGGGTTGTAGTATTTTCTTAAAAAACAGATTTAAAAGCGATCAAAATGCTTGTCCCCCAAAATAATGATACCAATAAAAACATCAACTCATCCTGCAAAAAAAAGTATGTACACAGCTTCATACAAAGAAGAATAAAAAAAAGTTATGGCTCCCATACTATGGTAATAAAAAAAAATTTTTCCTTCTTGAATAAAAGTGTTTTCATTTCATAAAAGCAGTAAAACACAAAAACAAGATAAAAATTTGGTATCACTGATTAAAAAATAAAAAACACTACCAGGATTGCTGTAGTTTGTTCAAAACACCTCACAAAAACCTTGATAAAAAGCGATCAAAGTGTCATTTGAACCCCATAATGGCACCAATAAAAAAACAAGCCCTTAATCAGCTCCATATGCAGAAAAATAAAAAAAATTCTGGCTGTCAGAATTTTTAAAAATGGTGAAACTTTTAAAAATGTATTCCCACATAAAGTGACAAATGTCAGATGTAAAAAATGGAGCTCTGTCAGGTACAACGCCAGACACGTTTAAGGGAAATGAGAGGCACCCAAGTTTCACGTCAGACCATTTGTAACTGTGTACATCAACATGGTCTGCATGCTAAACGACCATCAAGGGTACCTAACCACCCCACCAGGCACAGGCATCATTGTCTTGCATGGGCCAGGGAGCATCTACGCTAGACAAGAGACCAGTGGTCCTCAGTGCTGTTCAGTGATGAAAGTCAATTCACTCTGAGCAGAAAGGATGGCCACCAAAGATGAAGAAGGAGAGCGTAATGCATCAGCCACTGATGTTACCAGACGAGCCTTTGAGGCGGGTGGTGTTACAGTGTGGACAGGTGTGTCTAGTCAATACAGAACTACACTTTGTGAATGGCACAGTGACAAGCATCTACTACTTGAATAACATCATTAATCCAATCATTGTTCCTCTGCATGAACAACACAGGAATAATCTTATCTTCATGGATGACAATGCCCCAGCTCATGGAGGCTGTATCATTAGGGAATGGCTGTTGGAGACTGAAGTACCTCAAATGGAGTGCACTTTCTTCAGACCTGAACCCCCTTGAAAACCTGCGGAATCAGCTAGGTCGCCTGGTGGAAGCTTGTAACTCTGTACCCCTGAACCTCAATGACCTGAGGGGCACCTTTCAAGAAGACCGGGGTGCCATGCCTCGGCAGTCAGTAACTCAACTTGCACATGAGACATCATTGTCAACCTGTAATTGATGCGCAGGGCCACACGACACGTTTTTGAGATATTGACATTTTTGATGGTGTATACCCTCCACTGTTGTTGGCTTCTGGTTCATTAAATTGTTTGAGATGAGAAAATCAATATTGCATCCTACTTTCAGGATAAAATAACTGTAGCGCAAAATATTTTACGCTTTCCATACATTACACATGAAAACCAAATATCCCTAACTTTTTGTGAGTAGTGTATGTTTTGAAGACCTTGTGGTTGAGAGTGTGACGAGGTTCAACTCCACCCCAAATCTTGAGTTAATGGGGTTGTCTAGTTCTTTTTATTCTGTTAATTAGGGTTACTATGACTAATAGTGTATATATTAACTTTATTGATGCAATGTGTTTAGTGTTTGTGTGTTTTATACTTTTATGTGTACTACTATGTATATGACAGTAAGTGATGATGTACTGACTGGAACGTCATCCCTTTCTGTATACACTATAGCAAAACTGGCTAGCCTGGTTAATGTTGTGATGCGTGCTAGTCAAGAGGCAATCACTGCTATAGTGTAGATGCCCACAGCCCTCCCCTAACGAGATGTCACACTACTCTGTATAGTATGACGTTACGTTTGGGAAGGTCTGCGAGTGGCTACACTATAGAAGAATGTCATCCCTTACTGCCATACGTATAGTAATACAAATAAAAATATAAAGAACACAGACACTAAACACATTACATCAATAAAAGTATAAATATACACTGTAGCACATAGTAAGCTTCATAAATACAAAAATAAAGAATTGGGCAACTCCTTTAATTAAGCTCATTAGGTGCCACTGGGAGACATAGGTAAGGTTTTTCAGGCTGCTGCTAGGCTCTTGGTGACTCTCTGACTGGATGAGAAAAAAATGCTGCTAAAGTGTGTCAAACAAAACCAGAAAACATTAGTGTAAACTCTATAGTTTGAGGTGCTGGGTTGTAGGCTCAGACCCTGGTTGTTAAGAGATGTTAATGTTTAGTTAGAGGCCACATAGCCTTGGGTTGATGTTGTAGATATTGTACACTGATCTGTTGCTGTGTGCTGAATGGTGTGTGATTGCCAGACTGGAGTCGGGAAGGAATTTGTCACTAAAATGAGGACAATTGGCTTCTACCTCATGGGGGGTTTTTCCTTCCTCTGGATCCACACTGTAGCACAATAGGCTGAACTGGATAAACATCTGTCTTTATTTTGGCCTTACAAGTTATATAACTAAAGTGATGTGCATTGATGTGCCAGTATCAAACTACGGAGGCAGCAATCCCCAAAGTTATTTATCTCTTTAAAGTAAAGTTATCTCTGTCTTGAGGCAGATATAAAATGTCCATTAAGAAGATGAAATGATATTTAGGTCGGACACTAACTGGATAGCTACAGTATATTTAGCACTGACATAAACTGTAAACATACATGTGCTAAGAGCACCCACTGGATTACTGGATTACAAGAACAAATTTAGGAGGAGCTGAATGCTCCTCCTGGCATCCTACTAAAGAGTAAACTATGAAAAGGAGAGGACTGTGATCTACTGTAAGTTATTTGTGCTTAAAATTGCCAGGAGTGTTCATAGGAGTGTTCAAGGGGTTTTGCCAGGACGTGCCTTATCTGCTAAGACACTAATGTAAACAAGCCACACTGAGCTAAGAGAGAGAGAGACACAGCCAGAGCACAGAGCCGTGCATAAGGGATCGTGTGAAATGTTCACTCAAATAATCAAACTACAACTAGTGGATTCTGTATACAAAAGACAACACCTTTTCTCCACAGCAGCTTGAAAGCTTCTTCATGTTCTCTGTCATCAAATAAAGCAGGGATCTACTCAGATAATCACACTACAACTAGTGGATTCTGTATACAAAACACAACATATTTCTACCCGGTGCCTTGAAAGCTTCTTCAGCTCCCTTTCATCAGATAAGAAGTGTGCTCTGTGCAAGCCCGTCCAGCATCTCTTGACAGGTAATATCAAATAGATGCTTTTAAGTAAATAAGGGCTGGAAAGGCATCATGTTGCTATCTCACTCTTAAATTTTTTTAATAAAATATATTTAGAAAAGTTATTAAATACCCATTTTGGAGGATCCCACGTCAACATTACATCGTGGCAAAACCCCTTTAAGTGGCTGAAGTAATGCAACAATAGAGGCTCTGCCTGCTCTAAGTCACTGTTCTGCTACTGGCCCTACCTGTCCTACTGGTTGTATTTTTAGCACAGTCGACACTCATGGTTGGGATACTTAATCCTGAGTTTGCCACTTTTCACTTGTGTTAGCAACAAAGTTCCAATGCTCCTGTAAGGGTATGTTCACACTTCATATACGCCTGCTGCTTTAGAAGTACGTGCTGGCCAGTGCATACTTTAAGGCCTCGTTCACACAGCTTATTCTGGGATGGATTGCAGCTGTACTGCGCGCCGGATTTGCGCTGCAGTACGGCTGGAATCTGTCCCATCGTTACGGTAATCCACAGTTCTCATAGAGAATCCGCTGAGGGGAGATAAAGTGACATGCACATTATTTACGGCGTGTACGCGCCGTGAACAATGAATGTCTATGGGGCCAGCGAGCTGCCGGCCCCCTGTCCCGCCCCCCCTGCACGGCTGCTGGCGTAAATGCGGGGCGAAAAACGTCCCCGCAATTACGTCCGCAATAAGCCGTGTGAACATTGCCTTAAAGTGCTCCAGCCCGGCTCCCATTCACTTTCCCTTTCCCTACCAGGTAAGCGGCGGAAAGAAGTGACATGTCACTTCTATCTCCAAGTACTCAATATGCGTTGGGGAAGTGTTAAGATTTTACCGTATTTGTGAGGCAATGTAATTATGCCCTTAGTTGTAAATTTGTTTGATATTTTTCAATTGGCCTGGACTATTTTTTTTCACTTAGTGATTGGTGCCAGCACCGATCAACTTTTTTGGTTTTGGATTGCATAAACTGTGCCAGACCTGATCTTCTTTATGATTTTGTTGCACACTTTAGAATATAACCTGCAAGCCCTCAACTATATCTATCATAAATTACTTTGGGGGTTCAACACGAAGATTCAGTTTGCGAAATTCATACCTCATGAATAGTGTTCTAGAGGGAAGAAATAACAATCCTTTAGACTTCAACTCCCAGGTTTAGCCCTAAAGAGACAACTCACAGTCTTGCTGCCTGTTTATAACAGCTGAGGGCATCTGACTGAAATGGCTTTCCTCCATTTAGGTGTCTTGTATCGATTCTTGATTGCCTGTATGTACAGTATCTCACAAAAGTGAATACACCCCTCACCTTTTTGTAAATGTTGTACTATATGTTTTCATGGGAAAACAAAGATATAACACTTGGATACAATGTAAAATATTCAGTGTACAGCTTGTATAATAATGTAAGTTTGGTGTGCCCTCAAAATAGCTAAACACACAGCCATCAATGTCTAAACCGCTGGCAACAAAAGTGAGTACTAAGTAAAAATGGACCAATTGTGCACAATTTGCCATTTTCCCTCAATGGTATCATATGTTGCATGGTCTCAGGTGTGAATGAGGAGCAAGTGTGTTAAATATGGTGTTATAACTGTCACACTCTCTCATACTGGTCACTGGAAGTTCAACCTGGCACCTCATGGCAAAGAACGCTCTGAGGACCTCAAATAAAGAATTGTTTCTCTGCATAAAGATAGCCTAGGCTATAAGAAAATCACCCTGAAACTGAGTTGCAGCACAGTGACTATACAGTGGTTAAACAAGACAAGCTCCACTCAGAACAGGCCTTGCCATGGTCGACAAAAGAAGTTGAGTGCACATGCTCAGTGTCATATCCAGAGATTGTCTTTTCAAAAGAGACATATGAGTGTTGTTAGCATTACTGCAGAGGTTAAAGGGGTGGGGGTTCAACCCATCAGTGGGCCGGTTGTCCATGCTACTCCTGTCCTACAAAATCCAGTGAAGCGCTACTAAGGTATTTACCTGTTTATGCAACTTATGTCTACTAGTCTTTTGACTGATACAGATGCGATGCTTTTATTGATTGTATGAAAGTATGTCGTTTTTGGAATAAAGAAGAATAATTTTCCTAATATATGGGTCCACCTTTGTCATATTGAATTGTTCAGACCATACACTACACACTGCATCAAATTAGTCTGCATGGCTGTTGTCCAAGAAGGAAGTCTCTTCTAAAGATGATACACAAGAAAGCCCGCAAACAGTGTCCTTAGCAGACTAAGGACATGGATTACTGGAACCTTGTCCTGTGGTCTGATGAGAGCCAGCGAAACTTATGTGGCTCAGATGGTGCCAAGTGTGTGTTGTGACAATCAGGTGAGGAGTACAAATACACTTGTGTCTTGCCTACATTTAAGCATGGTGGTGGGAGTGTCATTGTTTGGGTCTGCATAAGTGCTGCCAGCTGTGGAGAGATACAATTCAGGAAACCATGAATGCCAACATGTACTGTGACATACTGAAGCAGAGCATGATACCCTCCCTTCAGAAACTGGGCTACAGGGCAGTATTCTAACATGATAACGACCCCAAACACAACTCCAGGAGGACCACTGCCTTGCTAAAGAAAATAAGTGTAAAGGTGCTTGACTGGCCAAGCATGTCTCCTCAGCTAAACTTTATTGCACATCTGTGGGGCATCCTTAAACTGAAGGTGGAGGAGCACAAGGTCTCTAACATTCACCAGCTTCTGTGATGTGGTCATTGAGGAATAGAAGAGGATTCCAGTGGCTGCAACCTATGAAGCTCTAGTGAACTCCATGCTCAAGAGTGTTAAGGCAATGCTGGAAAATAATGGTGACCACACAAAATATTGACACTTTGGGCACAATTTGTCAATTTCTACTAAGGGGTGTACTCACTTTTGTTGCCAATGGTTTAGACATTGATGGGTGTGTGTTGAGTTATTCTGAGGGCACAGAAGATTTATACTGTTATACAAGCTGTACACTGTCATATCATAGAACATATTAATAACTTGTACTTTTGGGATCTCCTAGGATTTTGTCATTTATTTCTAATCTAAAAGCTTATAAAATTCCACAGATTTGAGTACACTGTATATTTCATAAAGAAATTAATAAATGTAAAAATTTCTCAGCTTGATGTAAAGTATAAGAACATGTACTTTAAAAAAATGTTTGCACAAAGAGATGCCAGTTATGACGATGGAAAGCAGCAATTCCAAAATTGAATACAGCATGCCTCAGTTCACACAGCTTTAAGACACATTCAAGCATTTTTTAATTTTGCCTATATGGTGCAGCATAGGCTATTATTAAAGAACAATGTAGAGGTTCATGTGTTTGCCCTCAATACGCTTATTGTAATTGATATGCAATTTATGGGTTTTCTGCCAGCTTGGTTCCTTTGTTCCTTCTGGAATGGTTCCCAGCCTACACTTAACATGACATCTCTGGCTTTGCAAAGACATAGGGGTTGGACACAGACC
Organism: Phyllomedusa bahiana; assembly: GCA_025379985.1. Taxonomy (NCBI): domain Eukaryota; kingdom Metazoa; phylum Chordata; class Amphibia; order Anura; family Hylidae; genus Phyllomedusa; species Phyllomedusa bahiana. Next base: position 1,887 of record JAODAL010035149.1, on the reverse strand, counting down.
TTCTGTCCTGAATTCACAATCCATAGTCTTTTATGTATTCAAATCACTGAAATATCACAAGACTTTAAAAATTATCTTTTAATAGTATACTTCTAAAAATGGGTAATTAGCATAGGTGTAACTTTAGAGGGGTACGGAGGGGACTTGTCCCCCCCACTTTTTTCTGGGTGGGGGACGGTCCCCCCCACTTTTTAGCCACTTCAATAAAAAATAATCCATATGAAAGCATGAGAATACGGTAAGTGGGGAGAACAGAGCAAGAGGAGGAAGAAGTTAACCCTTTGTCTCCTATATTTCTGTGCATCTTGGGGGGACAGAGTAGGGAGCAGCCTCAAATGTCAGTGCAGAGTGAGAACAGTGCTGATTGGTAGAGCAGGAGTCGGCAGGAGCTGCTTCACCAATGAGAATGCTGCTCACAGTCCAGCACACTCTGTATCTGGGGCTGTATCTTTCCCTCCTCCCGTACACCACTTCCCTTATGCTCGGCCCTCATCAGAGAAGAAAGGAAGCTCTTGCAAAATGCCAACTGCACCAGACTACAGGAGACAAGTAAGGAGGGGACAAGGGTGCTAGGTGTTGTGTGTGCATGTGAGTAGGGTATGTATTGTATATGTGAGTTGTGTATATACTGTATGTACAGCCATGTCTTTAGCCATGTCACGTCTTCCCTGCACTTACGTACCGGGGAAAAGGATGCATCATTTTAGAAGTATGGACTGGCCAGCGCGTACTTCTAAAACACCCGGCACATAGCAGAGTGTACAGTACGCCCCGCTATACGCAGTGTGAACATACTTTAATGGTACATTCACACAGAAGATATGAGTGCTGATTCTGTGACTGATTCAGTGCTGGATCTGCCTCAGAACTAGCGTCCAATTCGGCAGGAAACTGACTTACATTATACCCTATGTAAAATCAGTTTCATTGTTTAGATGACATTGATTTTACTCGAGTATTTTCGGTGTGTACTGTCAGCGCCTGCAAAGAATTCTTTGAGACGTTTTATGCACCAACAGCACTAAGGGATAGGAAGCAGAAATCTGCCTTGGGCAGTCTGGGTCATTTGCTTGTCTGAATTCTGCGTTTGCAAGTGCCATATTTCCAACAAGCAAACTCTCAGTGCCAAAAAAACCATCATGTGAACCCATCCTTAGTGTGTAGTGTGTCTGTGTTCAATATATGTATATATACACACACAATGTAGTCTAATGTAGGCTCTGGAGTACAGTGTGTAATGTAATAATCTCTGGGGAATGGTTAATGTAATGGGGTATGGTGAATAATGCAGCAATCTCTGGGGTACAGTGTGTAATGTAATATCTCGTGTATGGTGTGTGATGTAATCTTTGGGGTACAATGTGTAATGTAATCTCTGGGGTACAGTGTCATGTAATCTCTGTGGTACATTGAGTAATGTAATCTCTGGGGTATGGTGTGATGTAATCTCTGGAGTACAGTGAGTAATGTAATCTCTGGAGTAGGAGTGTAATGTAATCTATGGGGTACAATATGTAATGTAATCTCTGGAGTACAGTGAGTAATGTAATCCGTTTCTAGGGTTCAGTGTGTAATATAATACATTTTGGGGTAAAATTAATTATATTATTTCTTGAGTACAAGATACAATTAATTTCTAAGGTGCAGTTAGTAATGGAATTTCTATGGCTACCATGTGTAATATCATTAATTTCTGGGGTGCAGTGAGTGATGTCATTTCTGGTGTATGGTTTGCAATAAAATACATTTTGGGGTACAGTATGTGACACGAGCGAATACAAAGGATACAATGAGATCATGTTCTTTTATTTTCCTCATTCTGTTGTGTGTATAAAAAATTTAATAAATATGATGGGGGATGGGAGGGGTTAAACAAATTTGTTGCAT
>JAODAL010035148.1:0-43307 GCA_025379985.1 Phyllomedusa bahiana | reverse complement strand
AGGCGTGGAGGGGTAAGGACCCGGTGCCGGGGACGGGCAGCGGGGGGATGGTGGGGGTGCCCGTCGGACCCCTGCGGGGCTTGGGGGTGGGGGGGGGGGACGGCAACTGCGCCATCCCCCTGAAGTACCCCCCATTGGCACCCCCTCTTTTTACGGAATTTAGGGGGGATCAGGTTTTTGCCAATGTTTACCCCAAATACGCTCGAACTGAGACTTCCTCCTTTAAAAAACAATTATCTTGGCTTTTCTTCAAAATTTGACTTGCAACTTTTTTTAGCATATCTCATTATCAATTATTTTCAGAAACATTTGACTGTTTTGCCCCAAAAAAATTAAAATTTTTTAATTTTAATTTTGTTATTTTTGTAAAATCCTACGCTTTCTGGGCATGCTCGTGATCAAATCCAAGCTTGTCTCAACCAAAATCAAATCCCCGGTATCTTTTACAAGTTCCCAGTGGGTGTACGGTTTGCCCCCGGGGGGTACAAATACGCTTTTTACTTCAACTTATGCAAATTTTAAATTTGGGTTGAGGTCCAGAGACGGGGGGGCCAAAACCCAGCAATGTTTTCACTGTCTTGAACCTTTTTGCCAACTTTGATAAGGTGATTCAACTACCAGACAAAAATTGTGACAAAAACCTGTAGCTCTCATAAAGGAAAAACTAATTTTGTCAATAACAAAGAAATTCCCTTTTCCCAACTGGTGGAGCAGCCGGCTAGAGGAAAGGCATTTTTTTGGATTTAATATTACTAATAGACCTGACAGAGTAACAAAGGTTCAGGATATTGGGCATCTATAAAATAGTGACCACAATATTATACATTTCCTTTTATCCTTCAATAGAGTATTTTGTCAATGAGCCCCAAAAACACTGATTTCAGGAGGCTAATTTTTAACCCCAGAAAGCATATTGGGGGGCCCTTTTGGGCCCCCCTGTTTCATTTTGTTTTTCTGCAAAATTACTTTTTAGAAATTTTTAAACTCCAGGATTTCCTCAATATTATTTTGATAATATCCAGTTGTTCTATAATATTTTTTTCATAGGCATCTATTGAATGTAACAATGCTTGTTTGGTTGAAAACTACATCATGTACGTATTGGAGGCCTTTTAGCGCCCCACTGTTTTTTATCATGTTCTCTGAAGTGTTTGCGTGTTCAAGTTACTTTATTTGTATCAGTAATGTGGTATGGAGGGGGACAGGGTGTGGATAATAACATGTGAGGATGTCATGTCGATTTTGTGGTCGGGAGTGATAAGCCTGATATCACCTTCAGGTCCTCTGAAAACACAGTAATGAGCTGTGTATATAGAGCACGAGGGGACAGTATACACATGTGTGCTAATTGCTGAAGAACCTGTGATTAAGATAAGCTGTGAGAGGAAATCTGTTTCATTTTCTAACATTCAGTCAGCAATGCACTAGTCTTCTCCAAAGTGTCTGACTGACCAAGAGATTGAAGCGACTTATTTTCAAGCGATGATGAAAGTGAACTATTCTTTGCTCTGATGAAGAATATCTTCCACCAGTAATCAAAATCTCATCCAGTGATTCTTCTGATGTGAAGAAGTGAATCTAGTGGATCCTCAAGAAGTAGATAAGTAGAACATCCAAAACGACATGTTTTATGGCGGACAGTTAATCCTACATAGTGGACGTACTCAATACAACAATTATTGTGAGACAGGCTCAAGGAGCTGTGGGGATAGTTCCAGTTACTTTACCCTAAGATGTATTCTGTACTTATTTTTCTGACAATATTGCAAGATGAGGGTCCTTATTATGTTCTCACATAGAGGAAAGAGTATCGCGTTGCAAAAAATAAGTCCTGGAAAATATCTCAAAGAGGAACTTTATGCATTATATTGGACTTTCCTGCTGGCAGGGTTCAAAAATCGTTTGATGTCCCTAATACGGAGAATTATTTCTGACCCACTTCTGGAATTCCAAAACAACTTTTATTAAGGCAGATATGAGGAAAATTAGAAGAATCATTCGCTTTGATGTAAGCAAACTCGTTGCTGCAGCGAGGTTTGAAACAGACAAATTAGCCCCTATCAGTTATATCTGGAACATATTTTAAACATTGCACAAAACTTTACAATCTAGTACTAATGTTAATGTAGTATGAGCAACTTGTACCGTTCAGGAGGACGCTGCAAATTTCATACAAGCGAGCAAAGCCAGCCAAGTACGAAATAAAAATCTTCTGATGTGTGATTCTGCAAAATTATTATGCTCATAAATGGCGTAGATCTATGTGGCAAAAGAGGTTGGTGCACCAGTTACAGAAGGATCTGGGTGTGTCGAAATAGTCAAAAACTCTTGTGTTTCCAATATTCAATTCAGATAGAAACATCACTATGGACAATTATTTCACCAATGTTGACTAGGCAATTTTCTGGCTTGCAAAGCTATTAACACTTGTTGCGTACTATTAAAGCAAAAAAGATGAGAAATTCAGCAGCACTCAAACACAATCGTCAGTGCAGCACTTTATGAGGTGTAATCTGTCTTGGATTTCAATAACAAAGCGACTTTGGTATTTTACAAGGCTGAAGACAGGAAGAAAATCTGTAAATTTAATCAGTACCATGCATCACGATTGCAGTGTTGACAGCAATAACCAAAAATTGAAAACCAGAAATCATCCTGCATTACAATGCAACAAAAGGAGGTGATAGATAAAATGGATGAGATGGTGGGAGAATATTCATGTAAGAGGCCAACAAAACGATGGCTGTAGAACTATTTTCAAATATGCTTGAGTGTAGCAGCCCTAATTCATTCATTATTTATTCAGAAACGCATCCGGATTTCATGCCACAGAGAAGACAGGACGAGCTTATTCTTGAAGGACTTTGTCATGAACTTGTAATGCCGTCACATGATAGGAGCGAAGCGAAAATGAAATGCTTGCCAAGCAATTAAAGAAGCAATGAAAACGTGTTGCGCGTTTACAGTTCAGATTGTTCCAGAGCAGGAGAAGAAAACCGAAAGCGTTGGTTTCATGTGTTCAGAAACATAGAGAGGGAAAACTGAGCGATATTGTTCCCTCTCGTGTAAATGAAACTGTTTGCAAAGAACACTCTTCTGAAAATTTACATGTCAGAATTGTTTGGAAGGACTAATATAAAGAAAAGAAAGTTAGAATAAAAATGTAGCTGCGGCTAGTTTGTATAGATTTCTATGCATTTTTTTTGCTTGTGTTTCATGTCTATGCGTGAAAATTTTGGGGAAAGAAAAAAGATTTTTGGGTGTTTTCTGTGAAAAATTCATAATTAAAATGTTGTCCACTATTCATATTTTATTAGCAATTTTGAAATAACTTGAGTGTGAAAGTTATTAAGTTTTGTTTTTCTACATATGTGCATGGGAGGCCTAAAAGGCCCCCATGCGTTAATATGTATATTTTAACGTCATGCGTTCTAGGGTTAATCTGCCTAGAGAGGCCTTAATCCATATTGACTGGGACAATGTGTCTAAAAATAACAGATCAGATAATAAATGGGAGATATTTAAAAACATCTCAAGTGCCCACTGTGAGAGGTACATACCTTATGGAAATAAAATAAATAGAAACAGGAAAAACCCAATGTGGATCAACAGAGATGTAAAAGAAATGAAAGCATTTACACAACTTAAAACAGGATGGCAGTGAGGAGGCACTAAAAAGCTATAAGTAAAAAAATTAAATATGTACAGTAATGATAAAGACAGAAAGGCAGATGTTTGGACTGGGGTAAAATATTTGTAAGTGGGTAAGTAACTGGCTTAGTGATAGAAAACAAAGGGTGGTGATTAATGGTACATACTCAGACTGGATCTCTGTTACTAGTAGGGACCATAGAGTTCAGTATTGGGCCCTATTCTCTTTAATATTTTCATTAATCCATCTTACACATGGATTGCACAGTACAATTTCAATCTTTACAGATTACACTAAGCTCTGTAAAGTAATCAACACAATAGAGGATAATGTTTTATTACAAAAGGATCTGGATAAGTTGGATACAAAGGCAGAGAAGTGGCAGATGAGGTTTAACACAGAGAAATGCAAAGTTATGTACATGGGGAGGAAAAATCCAATCCATGGTTACTTGTTAAAAAGAAAAAATGTGGTGGCAGAAAGAACATCCCAACAGGGAACATGGAGGTTCAGCTGGCAGTGCTGTAGGGGTATAGCTACACCCCTGCTTACAAGCTCTCCTCATATTTTCAAATAGCCATTAAAAGGAATGAATTATTTAAGCCTGTGAATTTTTTTCTATGACTCTTAGAGCCACATTTTCTTCACTAAGTTGTCCCATGTATCCATTTTACTGTTATGGAATTGCTAATTTGCAGCTCTCTTCACCTCGTATTGGGTTATAAAAAATTTATCCATTATATCTTCATCCATTGACTTTAACAGGGGTTCGCAGTTCTCGTTCGAGTTCGACTCGAACTTTGAACCGAACTTCTCAAAATTCGAAATTCTACTCAAACTCGAACTTTTTAGGGTTCGCTCATCACTAGCTGTGATGGATTACCTCACTGTGGAAGAATTGGTGTGAGGGTTAAAATATATGCTGGTCATTGTGACTTCACTAAATTTTCAGCTGCTGTTCCTACACGGGAACAAACTGCAGATACCGCTGCCTTTGCCTTCTGGAAGAACTTCATCTTGCCTTACCGCTGTCCAAATCAACTGCATTTTGATCAGGGAGCCTGCTTCAAGGTCAAAGTGATTGAAGATCTATGTCGCCTCTGCTGGACAAGAAAAGTGTTCTCCGATACACAGAAGGAGACAGTGGCACAATGACACAGTGTGTAGGTCACGGTAGCAGCCAAAGCAGCAGCATGAGGTCAGACGTGGCACAATGACACAGTGTTTTGGCACGGCAGCAGCCAAGCAGCAGCATGAGGTCGACGGGGGAAATTGACTTTTGGAAGTGGCAAAACAGTAGTAGGCCCGAGTGGACAATGACGAGAGAGGGGGTGATGGCGGCAGCGCATGAGGTCAGACAGTGACCAATGAAAAAGTGTGTGGGTCACGGCAGCACCCACGCGCGCACGAGGCAGACAGTGGCACAATGACACAGTGTGTAGGTCACAGCGCACCCAAAAGCAGCAGGGGAGGTCGACAGTGGCACAATGACACAGGTGTAGGTCACGCGCACCCACAGCAGCGCAAAAGTAAGCAGTGGCAAATGACATTTGGAGGGGGCAAAAACGGGAGTAGGCCACAGCGTGGCAAATGAAAGAGATGGAGGTGACGGGGCCGCGACGGGTCAGCGTGGGACAATGACAGAGTATGTGGTCACAGAGCAGCCACGCAGGATGAGGTCGCGTGGACATTGAATTTGGAGGTGGCAAAAACAGGGTAGGCCCGGTGGGAAAATGACAGAGATGGAGGTGATGGCGGGAAGATGAGGTCAGACAGTGGCAAAAATGACAGAGTGTGTAGGTCACGGCAGCAGCCCAGCAGCAGATGAGGTCAGCAGTGGCAAAATGACTTTGGAGTTGGCAAAAAAGGAGTGGGGCCACAGAGTGGGCAATAAAAACAGTGTGTAGTCACGTCAGCAGCCACAGCAGCAGATGAGGTAGACAGGGCACAATTACACGGTGTAGGTACGGCAGCAGCCACAGCAGCGCTGAGGCAGACGTGGCCAGTGACACAGTGTGTGGGTCACGGCAGCAGCAGCATGAGGTAGACGTCCCCAAAATGCACCCTGGGTTGCAAAAAAGGAGTAGGCAACAGAGGGGCACATTACCGTGGTAGGTCAGGCGCGGCCACAGCAGCGCATGAGGTCGACGTGGAAAATGACACGTGTGTGGGTCCGGCACGCGCATGAGGTCAGCAGTGGCACATACATTCTGGAAGTGGAAAAAAGGGTAGGCCACAGGGGGGAAAATGAAACAGTGTGTGGGTCACGGCAGCAGCCACGCAGCAGCATGGTCGACAGGGCAAATGCCCCGGGTAGGTCAGGGGTAGCAGCCAAAGCAGCAGCTGAGGTAGCGTGGCACAAGAACAGGTGTAGATCACGGCAGCGCCACGCAGCGCATGGGGTTTTAGACAGGGGAAAATGACTTCGGGAGGGGGAAAAACAGTAGAGGCCACAGGGGGAAAAATGACAATGTGGAGGTGAGGCGGCAGCGATGGGTGACAGTGACACAAAAAAAAAGTGTGTGGGGTCAGGGAGCAGCCACAGCGCAAAATTTGAGGTCAAAACAGGGCCAATAAACCCGTGTGTAGATCCGGCAGCGCCAAACAGCAGCTGAGGTCAGACGTGGCACAAGACATTTGGGGGGGCAAAAACAGTGTAGGCAAAGGTGGCACAATGACAGGGGTGGAGGTGGGGGCAGCAGTAGGAGGCAGACAGAGGCACAATGAAAAGGTGTAGGTAGGGCAGCACCCACAGCAGCAGCATGAGGTCGCGGGGCCGATGAACGTGTGTGGGCCCGGGCAGCGCCACAGCGCAGCATGGGCAGACATGGCACAAGACATTTGGAGGTGGCAAAAAAGGAGTGGCCCCAAACAGAGTGGGCAATGACACATGTGTAGGTCACGGCAGCACCCACAGCGCGCATGAGGCAGACGGGGCCCAAAATGAACATGTGTAGGTACGACAGCCGCCCGCGCGCTAAGGTCGACGGTGGCAAAATTACACAGTGTGTGGTCACGGAGCATTTCACAAAAGAAACGAGGTAAAAGTGGCACATGAATTTGGAGGTGGAAAACGTAGTAGGCCCCACGGTGGCACAATGACAGAGAGTGGGGGGTGACGGCGGCGCAGCACGAGGTCGGGACAGTGGCAAATGACAAGTGTGTCGGTACAGCAGCATCCAAAGCAGGCAGGAGGTCAGCAGGGCAAATGAACAGTGTGTAGGTCACAGCGCAGCCACAGCGCATGAGGTCGGGACAGTGGCACATTGAAATTTGGAGGTGACAAAAACAGGAGTGGCCACGAGTGGGAAAAGAAGAGTTTGGAGGTGTGGGGGGAAAAAGCTTGGGTAGACGTGGCACAATCACAGTGTGTAGGCACGGCAGCGCCACAAAAGCGATGGGTAGACAGTGGCACAATGACTTTCTGGAGTGGCAAAAAAAAGGGTGGGCCCACAGAGGGGGACAATGAAAAGTGTGTGGTCACTCAGCACCCACAGCAGCGCTAGTAGACAGTGGCACAATTCACGTGTGTAGGTCGGGTACTGACAGCAGCGCTGAGGTCAGACGTGGCAAAATGAACATAGGGGTGGTCAGGGCAGCAGCGCATAAGGTCGACAGTGGCACAAGACATTTGGGGGGTGGCAAAAACAGGGTAGGCACGAGGGGGACAAGACCGGTGTAGGTCACGGAGCGCCACAGTGCACATGAGGTAGACGTGGCAAAATGACATTTTAGAGGGGGAAAAACAGTAGTACCCCCACGGTGGCACAATGACAGGGTGGAGGTGACAAGGCAGCGCATGAGGTCGACAGTGGCAAAATGACAGTGTGTGTAGGTAGGGCGCGCCAGGCAGCGCATGGGTCGACGTGGCACAATGACACAGTGTGTGGTCACGGCAGTACCCAGAGCAGCAGGTGAGGTCACCAGTGGCACAATGAATTCTGCAGGGGGGAAAAACAGGAGTATGCCACAGAGGGGCAATGACACAGTGTGTGGGTCCGGCAGCAGCCACAGCAGCAGCATGAAGTCAGACGTGGACAATGCAGGGGGTTGTGGGTCACGGACGCAACAGCAGCAGATGAGGTAGACGGGCACAATGACACAGTGTGGAGGTCACGGCGACCCACAGCAGCAGCTGAGGTCGAAAAGTGGCACAATGACATTCTGGGGGTGGCAAAACAGTAGTACGCCACAGAGTGGAAAAATGACAGGAGGGAGGGACAACCACTAATTCAACATCTTAATAACTTTTTTCCCACCAAAACACTCATATCCCCACACAATAACTTTATCCACCCCCAACGGGGGGGGGTCACACAGGGGCCAAAAGGGGGCAAAAAGGAGTATGCCACAGAGTGGGCAATGACACAGTGTGTAGGTACGGCAGCAGCCACAGCGCACTAAGAAGACGGGGCACAAATGACAGAGTGTGTGGTCACGGCAGCAGCCACAGCAGCAGCTGAGGTCGACAGGGGCACAATGACCAGTGTGGGGGTCACGGCAGCAGCACAGGCAGCATGAGGTCGAAAGTGGCACAATGACTTCTGGGGTGGCCAAAACATAGTACCCCAAAGAGTGGCACAATGACGAGGTGGGGGAAAACCCCCTGCAGCATGATGTCAGAAGGGACAATGACAGGTTGTGGGTCAGGCAGCACCCAGAGCAGCAGCATGGGTCAGACGGGGCACAATGAACGTGGTGGGTCAGGCAGCGCCAGAGAGCAGCATGAGGTACACAGTGGACAATGAATTCTGAGGTGGCAAAAAAGGGGATTGCCACGAGTGGGACAATGACACGTGTGTAGGTAGGCAGCAGCCCGCGCAGCATGAAGTCAGACAGTGGACAATGAAAGAGTGTGTAGGTCCGGCAGCGCCACAGCGCAGCATGAGGTCGACGTGGCACAATGACCAGTGGGGGCACGGCAGCACCCACAGCGCAGATGTGGTCAGAAGGGCCAAGACATTTGGAGGTGGCAAAACATAGTAGGCCACGAGGGGGCACAATGACAGAGAGTGGGGGGTGACGGGGCGCAGATGAGGTCAGACAGTGAAAAAATAAAAAAGTGTGTAGGTCACGGCAGAGCCACAGAAGCAGCATGAGGTCAGACAGAGGCAAAAGGGGAAAAGTGTGTGGGTTACGGCAGAAGCCACAGCGCGCATGAGGTAGAAGTGGCACAATGATTTTTGGAGGTGGCAAAAAAAGTAGTAGGCCACAGAGTGGCACAAGACAGGGGGAGGTGCGATGGCAGCAGAGGAGGCAGCCCGTGGCACAATGAAAAAGTGTGTGGTCCGGCAGCAGCCCGCGCAGCTGAGGTAGACAATGGCACAATGACACGTGTGTAGGCCGGCGCGCCACGTAGCAGCATGGGTCGACAGTGGCCCCGATAAATTTTCTGGGGTGGAAAAACAGGAGTAAGCCACAATATGGGACAATGACAAGTGTGTAGGTCAAGGCAGGCCACAGCGCAGTTTTGAGGTAGACGGGCACTGCACAGTGTTGGGTACGGCGAACCCCAAAAGCGCAGCATGAGGTCAGACAGGGGCACAATGAACAGTGTGTGGTCACGGAGCACCCACGCAGAGCATGAGGTCAGACAGGGGCACAATGACCCAGTGTGTGGGTCAGGCAGCAGCAGCATGAGGTCGACGTGGTAAAAATACATTCTGGAGGTGGCAAAACAGGGTAGGCCACGGAGGGGGACAAGACACAGGTTAAAGTCACGGCAGCGCCACAGTAGCAGCATTGAGGTCAGGGTGGCACAAGACTTCTGGAGGTGGCAAAAAAGGAGTAGGCCACGATGGCACAATGACATAGTTGTGGGTCACGGCAGCAGCGCATGGGTCAGAAGTGGCACAAGCATTTGGAGGTGTTAAAAACAGCATTTGGCCAGGTTTGGGACAATAAACAGTGTGTAGGTCAGGTGCGCCACAGCGCAGCATGAGGTAGACGGGGCAAATGACACAGTGTGTAGGCCCGGGCAGCAGAAAGCAGCAGCATGAGGCCCGACAGTGGCACAATGACAAGTGTGTGGTCACGGCAGCAGCCACAGCAGCAGTGAGGTCAGACAGTGGCACCTTTGGGACACAGTTGTAGGTCACAGCCCACGCTAGCATGATGTCGGGGCAGTGGCACAATGACATTTGGGGTGGCAAAAAAGGGTAGGCCACGGGGGGAAATGCACGGTGTAGGTCCGGGCAGAGCCACGCGCAGCATGGGTCGAGAGTGGCAAAGAAGGTGTGTGGGCCCAGGGGCAGCGCCACGAGCGCATTAGGTCAGACAGTGGAAAATGACACAGTGTGTAGGTCATGCAGAGCCCCGCGCAGCAGGGGGTCGACAGGGGAACAAGACTTTCTGGGGTGCAAAAACAGGGTGGCCAAGAGTGGGCAATGACACATTTGTGTGGGTCACGGCAGCAGCCACAGCAGAGGATGAGGTCAGACATGGCACAATGAAACGTGTGTAGGCACGGCAGCAGCCACAGCGCAGATAAAGGTCAGACAGGGCCAATGAACAGTTGAAGGTAGGGCGCAGCGCATGAGGTCAGACAGTGGCACAATGACTTCTGGAGGTGAGAAAAAAGGATGGGCCCCACGGTTGGAAATGACACAGTGTGTGGCCCGGGTAGCGCAGCTGAGGTCAGCAGTGGCCATTGACTTTCTGGAGGTGGCAAAAAAAAAGGTAGGCCCAGGTGGCACATTACAGAGGGGGGTAAAGGGGGGCAGCCAGGTCAGACAGGGGCACAAGAAGAGTGGTAGGCCGGCAGCACCCAAGCAGCAGTGAGGTCAGACAGTGGCAAAAATGAAATTTGGGGTGGAAAAAAAGGAGTAGGCCAAAGTGGGCATGCAGAGGTGGGGTGGGGGGTCGCAGCTGAGGTCAGACGTGGCACTGCAGTTTGTGTAGGTAAGGCAGCACCCCGCAGAGCATGGGGAGCGTGGACAATGAACGTGTGTAGGTCAGGCAGCGCCAACAGCAGCAGCTGGGGTAGACGGGGGCAAAATGGCATTCTGGAGGGGGTCAAAAACAGGAGTGGGCCCACAGGTGGGACAATGACACAGGTGTAGGTCAGGAGCGCCACAGAGCAGCATGAGGTCAGACAGGGACTGACACGTTTGTAGGTCCGGCAGCAGCCACAGCGCGCATGGGGTTAGACGTGGCACAATGAACACAATGTGGGGACAGGGGCAGCGCAACTAGGTAGACAGTGGCACAATGACATTCTGGAGGTGGCAAAAAAGGAGTAGGCCCCCGAGGGGACAATGACAGGAGTGGAGGTGCGGGGGGGGGTAGAGCATGGGGTTTTGCAGTGGCAAATGGGCAAATGTGTAGGCCACGGCAGCGCCACAGCAGCGATTAGGTCAGACAGGGGCAAAATGACACAGTGTGTAGGTCACGCAGCACCACAGCAGCAGAGGGGGCGGCAGTGGAAAAATGACATTCGGGAGGTGGAAAAACAGGAGTGGGCCCACAGAGTGGGCAATGACCAGTGTGTAGGTCACGGACAGCCACAGCAGAGGATGAGGTCGACAGTGGCACAATGAAACGTGTGTAGGTCACGGCAGCAGCCACAGCAGCAGCATAAGGTCAGACAGGGCCCAGGGACACAGTGGAAGGCCCCGGCGCAGCAGCATGAGGTCGACAGTGGCACAATGAATTTGGAGGTGAGAAAAACAGGGTAGGCCCAGAGTTGGACAATGCCCAAAGTGTGTAGGTCAGGTGCAGCAGCTGAGGTAGACAGTGGACATTGACTTTGGAGGTGGCAAAAAAAAGGTGGCCACAGAGTGGCCCAAATTTACGGAGTGGAGGTGGGCGGCAGCCGAGGTCAGACAGTGGCAAAATGACGAGTGTGTGGGTCACGGAGAGCCAAGCACAGATGAGGTAGACAGGGGGCCAATGAAATTCTGGAGGTGGAAAAAAACGGGTAGGCCACAAGTGGGACTTTGACAGAGATGGAGGGACGGGGGCAGCAGATGGGGTAGACAGTGGCACATTGACGTTTGTGTGGGTCACGGCAGCCCCAAAGCAGCACATGGGGTCAGACATGGAAAAATGACACTTGTGTGGTCACGGCAGCACCCACAGCGCAGCTGATCAGACAGGGGAAAAATTGGCATTTGGGGTGTCAAAAAGGAGTAGGCACAGAGTGGGACAATGCACAGTGTGTGGGTCACGGCAGCGGCCACGCAGCGTAGGTCGGGACAGTGGACAATGACACAGTGTGTGGTCACGGCAGCGCCAAGCAGCACCCATGAGGTAGACGTGGCACAATGAAACATATGTGGGCCCGGGGCAGCGAAACTGAGGTAGCAGGGGACAATGACTTTTGGAGGTGGCAAAAAAGGGTAGGCCACGAGTGGGACAATGAAGAGGTGGGGTGCGGGGGGTAGCGCATGGGTTTGAAGTGCCAATGAAAAAGTGTGTAGGTCACGGCAGCAGCCCGCGCAGCAGAGGCAGCAGTGGCCAATGACAAGTGTGTAGGTAAGTCAGCAGCGAGGCAGCAGCTGAGGTCAGACGGGGACAAAGACTTTCTGGAGGGGGCCCAAAAACAGGGTAGGCCGCAGAGGTGGGAAAATGAACAGTGTGTAGGTGACGTAGCAGCCACAGCAGAAATGAAGTCAGACTGGCACAATGACAAGTGTGTGGTACGGCAGCAGCCACAGCAGCGCAGAGCTCGACAGGGGCAAATGACCTTGGAGGGGGCCCAAAAAACAGGAGTAGGCCCGAGTGGGACAATAAACGTGTGTAGGTCACGGCAAAGCCCAGCACCCGCTGAGGCAGACAGTGGACAATGACACGTGTTTTAGACAGGGGCAGCAGCCACAGACAGCGCATGTTTCAGACAGTGGCACAATGACACGTGTGAAGGTCACGGCAGCAGCGCATGAGGTCGGAAGTGGCACAAAAAATTTTGGGAGGTGAAAAAAAAACGGAGTGGGCCCACAGAGTGGAACAATGACACTGTGTAGGCATGGCGCAGCCACAGCAGAGCATGAGGTCGACAGGGGCACAATAACGTTTGGAGTTGGAAAAACAGGAGTAGGCCACAGGGTGGGCAAGGGAACAGTGTGTAGGTCACGGCGCAGCCCAGCAGAGTGAGGCAGACAGGGCACAATGATACAGTGTGTGGGTCACGCGCAGCCACAGCAGCGATGAGTTCAGACGGGGGGCACATGACACAGTGTGTAAAAAACCGGCAGCAGCCACGCGCAGCATGAGGTCAGACAGTGACACAATGACACAGTGTTTTAGGTGACAGCGCGATGAGGTCGGGAAGTTGCCAATGAATTCGGGGGTGGCAAAACAGTAGTAGGCCACGAGTGGCACAATGACGGAGGGGAGGTGACGGCGGCAGCGCATGGGGTCGCAGTGGACATGACATTTGGAGGTGGCAAAAATGGGCAGGCACAGAGGGTACAATGACAGAGAGGGAGGTTCCGTGGCAGCAGCATGGGTAACAGGGGACAATGACTTTTTGGAGGTGGAAAAATGGAGTAGCCCAAGAGTGGCCAATAAAGAGGTGGAGGTGACGGCGGCAGCAGCATGGGTCGAGAGTGGCACAATGACATTCTGGAAGTGACAAAAAACAGGAAAGGCCACAGAGGGAAATTGACCAGTGTCTAGGTAAGGGCAGCGCCACGCAGCAGCATGAGGTAGCAGTGGCTCAAATCCATTTGGGGGTGGCAAAAAATGGGTAGGCCACAGGTGGCAAAAATGCAGAGAGTGGGGGGTGACGGCAGCGGGAGAAAACAGCATGGGTCGGGAGTGGACAATGACACGTGTGGATGTCTTGGCACCAGCAACAACAGCAGCATGAGGTCAGAAGTGGCCCAATGACGAGTGTGGCGTGGGTGGCAATACCGTCCCGGTAAAGTGGTTGGTGTGATGGAGAAATGTCGCAGATGTGTGGTTCAGGTGGTGGCGGCATCAGAATACGGCTGGGCGGGTCGTTTGCCCCCAGACTATTTCTAACGTTTGGGTGAGGGTAGGTGATGTAGTTGCGCCTAAGGCTTGGTGTGTGGAAATCCGGGCCGATCCAGCTGATTCATTTTGACAAGGGTGGGCTTTCCCACATTTCCCGTGGAAAGCAGGTTCCCCTTTGGGGGTACGATGGCCCCCGCGCATGACCACCTCCTGATCCCCACACTTGGCCGGGCAGGACAGCTTCTCCACTGCAAATCGGCAAGTTCTGGCCCCACACATCCATTTTGCTGCCCGTAGTCAGCGGTTTTTAAATGGGGGGGCAGAGTGTGTCCAAGTAGGCCCCCCCTGTTGGTTGGGTCTGTAAGGTCTGTGCTGGGATGCCCTCCTCATAGGCGGGTAAAGGAAGCTGTATCAGTGATCCGACTAGGTTGCTGTTGAGGGCTGGTACGCCCCGACCCCCCCCCCTTCCCCCGCAGCCGGGCAGTAGTCGGAGCGTGAAAAACCCCCCAGGTCAGACATGTCGAGGAGGGACAATGGCCATAGGAGGGGCCCAACTGATAGGAGGTTTCCCTATAGTTTTGAGTTTGTCCCCTTCATAGGGGGAAAAAAGGGTCCCATTTTGGCCGGTAGCGAGGGTCCAATAGGGTGGAGAGCCAAAAGTCATCCCTCTGCCGGTTTTTGACTATTCGGCTTCACTGCCAGGAAAATCAGATGCTGCGGGCCCATCTGCCAAGTGACTCCCGGGGGCTCCCTGCCCCCTCTCCACTGTTACTGCCAGGTTTTTGCAGGTATCTCCCTCGTCTTCCTATCCCCATCTACCTCCCCCAGTGCTCCTGCTCCTCCTCTTTGTCCTGGGAGAAAATAATCATTTCCCCAGAAATGCTTCTCTCCTGTCCTCCTCCTCTCCATTTCGTTCCACCGGATCTGGGGCCGCCAGATGTGTCGCCACGTTCAGCCCCCTCCCCGCCCCATTTTTCAACATCTTTTCCGGACATGAAGCAGTGGAATGACGTTATTCATCCCGAAGTCCCTGGCACTGACAAAAAAAGGGCCCCCTCGAATGGCCTCAACAAACGGCGGTGTCACGCATAGCTGCCAAACTGGCCTTTTTTTCATACAGTCGGTCCAACGTGCAGGTGGAATTCCAACGGGTGGAAACATCGCATTCAGAGTGTGTGGGGGGAGGCCGTTCGCCGCTGAACTCGAGGAGGGTGTTCCTGGTTTTGTAGAAGGATGAAGTGCATGCACATTTTCCGGGGCCTTTTTAAGAATCTTCTGAAGATGGGTGGAAG
The DNA here is from genome assembly GCA_025379985.1 of Phyllomedusa bahiana. Lineage (NCBI taxonomy): Eukaryota > Metazoa > Chordata > Amphibia > Anura > Hylidae > Phyllomedusa > Phyllomedusa bahiana. The sequence goes on along the minus strand of JAODAL010035148.1, from coordinate 28,445 downwards.
ACTTCGGGTCCCTTTACAACCAAAATTTGAACATGTGCGCTATGCGGGGCCATGGCCCATCCCTCTCGGTGCAGAGCGGCACCATGTTCCCTCCCTTGTCCGTCACCATGGTTCCGATTTGCAGTTGGCCGGGGGGAAAGCCACACATCGATTTTTTGCTGCATGACGCGGGGCATTTCCCACCCCGTGTGACTTCGTTCACCGAGGCAAAACCAGGTGTAGAACTGCGTGACAAGCTGTGCCCACACATGGGTAAAGTGGAGCAGTACTTGTGGGGGTGAATGGGGGTGGGGGGTGGGGAAAAAACATTTGGGGCGGAGCCGCTTTGAACGTGGAGGAAAGCGGGGTTTCCGCCAAGTTTTTGGTGTGCGGGCCGGAAGCACATTCCCCCGTGGGCCGTAAAGGAAAGACTGGCCCCGACCGAGTTACAGCTCCAGACGCCGGCTGCGTCACTTGGAACAAAAGATAACCAAGGCTGGCCCCATTCTGTTCTACATATTTTTAAAAGCGGTACTGCCTTTTTGGAAAAGAAATTACGGGTGGAACTTCCATCCGGGTCGGGACAAGCCATTTTTCTCTGAAGGTGAGATCCACCATTTGGGAAAAGGAACGGACTGAGCACCAACAATTGGACGGATTTTGGGCAGCTTCTGCACCTTGGATGGTTGGACAATACGTTGTCCTTTGCAATCGCCTCGCTGAATGACTGCTGGCGCCATGAGTGCGGGAGCGGGGGAAATTGGACCGGGAGATGAGTCAAGAGAAAACAGCTCCCTTCTGCAGAGGTTGTTGGAGCCCTTGACTGGCTGCAATGGAATGCGTTGCAAATGGGCGTGCTGCTGTTGTTGCTGCGGCGGCAGGATAGACCACCACATATGAGCACGTTTATCCACAGGCAACTGGAATGGTGACGGCAAGCATGTGTTTGACGCAGGGCCGTGGTTGCAACGTTAGCTCCTGGCCACGCTTCCCTTTCTGCCTACAGATTCTACATTATACCCATATTCGGCTCCTCCGGTGTCTTAGTAAAGAACTGCCAAACCAGCGAGGTATCGGATTTTACCGCCAACGCTCCCACTGAGTGGAAAAATACTGCCGCCGTTGCCTCGCTGAGCCCCTGTGCCGCTAATTTTCTCGGACCTGTGAAGCGGGTTTTTTACCCGTGGGACCGACTTGGCTACCGACCTCAACACTGCTGCATCCTGCTGACTCACGGCCACACGACCCACTTGCTGGGCTGTGCCACTGCCTGACGCGCAGCTGACGCCCTCTTTCTGACAATGATGAAGCCTTTGGCCTTCACTTGGCTCCCAGTGCGGTCGGCTACATTTCATCTTTATTTGTGTTTTATCTCACTTGCGTCCTCATCACCGGTCTTGGTATGCATGAGGCTGACCCCCTCACAACATGACCTCCCATGCCACTCTCCAACTCTATACTTTGCCACCCTACTGCAAGAAGAATCAGTAGATTATTGGGCACCATTTCTTCGACTGCCAAGAAGCTGCTGACTGCCCCTCCTCAAATTGTTCATCCTCGTATATAGTGGCCGCTGAGCCCAGACCACATAGTAGATCTCTGTCTGAGGGATCCGGATGGGTCAGAGACGGGTTGAGGACTTGTGAGGGGCGCCGCTGTCCCGACTCCCGGGCCATGCTAACTAATGGTTGTGTCTGACGTTCCCACCGGGACTCTTGGTTGGGGTTGTCAGATGTCATCTGGGAAGAAGTGGAGACCTAGTCAACCAATCAAGAACCTATGGGTTTCTGAACAACACACAGGCGCTCGATGAAGCGCAGTTGTGGGCTCACGAAGTGACCCCTGGCTGCGAGTCCCCTTGCTGTGCTGGACCTGGGCCTGGAATGTTTTGTGAATCTGCACTGCAGGTGAAGAGCATGCCACATCTCTGTTCTGACTTACTGCTTTTTCTAAAATGTACAGACACTGTTTGATGAAGATATTCTGTATATGATAAATACCACCCTGTATTTGACTCAAAATGACACACTAAGAAAGCTTGGTAAACCTGGGATATAAATTGCGCTCACAAAATGGGCAGGAAAGATTGACTAGTATGTGCCGTTTAAAAAACTCTGTGTATTTTACTGAATATAAAAGCACAAACAGGCTTTATTAACCTTCGGATATGATTGATGATACAGAATTTATTCTGTGGCGGTGAAAAACAAAGTTTCTTTTTTACTGTGTACAAATGCCGAACAAACGCTTAATTAACCCCTGGGATGTAAATTGCGACAAACAATAGCAACCACAAACTACGAGCTTTATAGCTTGTTACAATGCGTTGTGCTTTTCTACGCTAACCAACAAGAGTAAAAAATTGTAATTAACCTTCGCTTGTGTATAAGGCTTGCAGGAAAAATGTATTTTTGGTGGTGAAAAGACGGTTTATTTTTGTACACCACAGCGAAAACGAGCTTAATTAACACCTGGAATGTAAAATTGGCCGCCCCAAACAATTGAGCAACACAAACTACGAGCTTTGTCGAGTGTTACAATGGCGTGTTTTCTACGTTACACAACAGAGAATTAAATTGTAATTATTCCTTCGCTTGTGAATTAGGCTACAGGAAAAATGTATTTTTTGGCGGTTGAAAAGACGGTTTCTTTTAGTCACCACAACAACAGAACACGCTTAATTAACTCTGGATGTAAATTGCGCAAACAAATTGAGCAGCCAAAAAATGAAGTGGTACTTGTATTGTAAAAACGCTGTTTCTTTAAATGAATACAACAGGAACAGGCTAAGATCCCCCTTGGATATTCAATGTGCTGTGAGCAGATAGCATTAAAATGTATATGCAGCTGCACTGGAAACACACTGGACTTCAGATCCAATACCCCACAAAATCAGAAATAGAACGTTAAGAGAAGCAGTCTCTGAGGGAAGCTGAGACTCCCCCCAAAAATCTCTGTATAAAAATCAGTTCTTCAGTAAGAGCTAACATAAGCAGTTGCGGCAGCACCTTCCCTAATCAGTACAGTGAGAGGAGTGTGAGCTGCCAGCGTCGCGCCCGGACTTATATAGTGCGGTGACGTCACAGAATCCCGCCGGTCTCTGATTGGCTTCATCTCTGCACATGTCATGCAGGCTATGCCCTTCTTCCTCCCATAGTGCTTTGCCCCATGTAACGCCATGTGCTCGCAGCCATTTTATCAATCAAAAGCACACTTCGTTCACCCGAAGTCCCCCAAACTTCTACTTCGTTCAGAACCGAAGTTTTCCTGAAATTCTAAATGAATTCCACTTCGTTAGAATCAATTCGCCCATCTCTAATTATAACCTATGAAGAAGTATGGACCAATCACATGAAAAGGCCGGACAGTTCAAAATACAGTAAAAAAGCCAGAAAAGGAGGGGGCGTGGCCTGCTATGCTGCTGGAGAGATGTGTGTAGGAGAGCTCCTCCAGGGCAAACCGCTATAGTGGGGCTAAAACTGCACAAAATGGGACCAAAAAGAGGAAGGAGAAGGAGCAGGACATCCCCAGGACGCCAGGACAACGAGATGCTCATTTCAAACTTCTTTGCTCCACTGGCGGAGCTTCGCACCACCTCCAGGGACAGCTCCCTGAGTCGGGCGCCATCTTGGGAGCCGGAAGAGAAGCAGAGACGTCTGCCTCGCAGCACAGGAAGGTGCGCAACGAGGAGAACGTGGCAGGCAGACCCGCTGCTACTTACCCCTGAGAGTACCCAGCGCTCTGACAGGACCTCGGCGAGGACGGAGAGGAACCGGCGCCAGTCCGCGACGCCGGCTGCAGCTGCGGGACGGCACGCGGGAGACTGTGCGCAGAGACCCAACAGAATGGAAGCGCCGGGACCGGACCGCAAGAGACAGGTACCATCCGGTCCACAGTGCGGGGAGAGACTGCTGCCTCACCCGCACGCAGGCTGGCGAACGCACGAGGGGAACTGTCGGGCGGAGGGCCCTTAACAGATAATGAGTCCCCAGGAGGGGGATTATGGCTTACGGCTGCCCCAGGAGGAAGAGGACAGCTGCGACTTCCCATGTGTCCCTTATGCCACGAGGGCGCAGGAGGAGGAAGGCAGCCCCCTACATGCAGCCCTTGAAATCAATGACCACAGTATGGAGGGCCCTGGAGCTAGCCCCTCTTTGTTCCCTTCACAAAGCATGGCAACCTCACCCGGCCGGTCGACCGAGCTGAAACCCCCCCCAAATAGGGGAGGGGCCCTGACCTGATGGACCCTCCCCCTTAGGCCCAAGTCAGTCACCCCTCCCAAGAACCCCTTCCCCACAAACCCCTTCTTTAAAAGCACCCAGGGGTTTAAAATACCTGCGCATCCAGCTTTCAGAAGCTTTTACAAAGCCTTACAAGGGGGCCCCCTGAGGCAGGCCCTGCTTTCTCTGCTGCCCAAAAAGAGTAAATTATCGGGTTCCCCAAAAAGATCTCAAAAAAAAAATGGCGGGAGCGGCTCCAACCAGCCCAAAAGGTTGATGTTTTCCTCACGGGAAGCATAAAGTAAAGGTGTTAGAAAGCAAAACATGAGAAAATTCAGCAAAAGGGTGGCTACCATGCAAGCCTCAATAGAACCCCAGAAAACCCCCCATCTAAAAAAATAGACCCATGTGGTTTGATTTTAAATCAAAAACCGAAAGTAACAAAATACGAATCCTTTGGAATCCCAGATTTCTGTAAAGGCAAAGATTTACAAAAACCCTTTAAAACCAAAGTTTTAAAATGGACTTCCTGGGCAGAGACCCGGGCCGGAAAACCCATTGAGTTTCGATAGAGCTAAAACCCCCGTTTTAACCTTCCACCTAGCATTGATGATTTAAAACCCACGAGATGTTATATCCCCGAATCCTTATTATTCTTTTTAAAGTTTCCCAAAAAAGCAGAAGGCTAGACTCTTCCTTAGGATATCCTGCGGGGGGTGCTAGAAATACCCCTTTTTTTCCAGATTTGTCAAGAGGGCCCCATTTCCCGATTTGCAAACCCAAAGGGGATAAAAACCGTTATTTGCCATCCTGAAAAGTCTAAGGAAATCCCTACGTGGGGTTTCCCCCCTTTGCCTTGCAAGTTCGAAGGGGGGATGAGATGATATCGATTCGAACTCCAGCGGATCTGCCATCTTTCCTGGCGGCTCTGGACCTTCCGCCTGTCCAACTCCCGGACTGGTTGTTGATGTTTGCCTCCACTTCGGCGGGACTGGTCAACGATTCCCAGACTCCACGCAGAAGACCGGGGTCACAGAATTCACCGCTTCCGCAGAGAGACCGCAGACGCTTGAGGAGAACCACAAGCCGGCATCGTCTGCGGGATCCTGTGTGACTTAGCATGCCGGACAGCTGACCGTGAGCGTATCCATGCATATATTGTCTTCTCTCTCTGGCATTTGCTTACATGTCTTTTGTCTTGATTTTCCTTGGTCCCATAATCTAACTGGGTTTTGCCCACTTGCTTTCCATCTTTACCCTTGTGCCCTCTTCCTCTCTTTCCCCTCCCCTCCTCCCTCTCCCACTCCCCTTCCCTTATCCCTGCTACCAGGAGGCAAGTGGACACCCTTCCAATTGCATACCATGCACCCCCATCTGTTTTTCCGTATCCATGGCTCGCATGGAATCCATAATTTATTTTTTTTTTTTTTACTGCCCTGGACAGCAATGTCCCACGTTGGTACATATGCAGATTCATTTTCATATGATTGATATGTATTTGTTGATGTGTAATGTATTTCACATGCAAATTAGCAGTCAGAGTCCCCAAATAGGTTTGGATCTCAGCGCTTTTCGCAGGTCCTTTGCAGCTATGAGGCTGCAACGTATAGAATTGGTGTCAATGAAGCGGACAGGGGGAGCTACGGTTAGCCCCTCTTGGGTTCTTCAGGTTTTTTTGTTTGTTATGTGCCGGTCTGGAGAATTATCAGGAGCGGAAGGGTTCCTACTGGTCGGGCTGAGGGGTTGCTCATTTAACGTGCCATGACGTCAATAAAAATTACCCCCTTCAATGTGAAGGGGTTAAATATCCCAGAGAGGCGTTCTAGGATTCTCTACGAGATGCATAAGGCTCGCTCTCATATCCTATGCCTGCAGGAGACCCACTTTAGCAAAAAACATCTCCCAGTCCTAAAGAATAGATACTACCCTGCCTGGTGCCATTGCAGCAGTCCGGATTCCAAATCTAAAGGAGTGGCAATCCTTTTTCATAAATCCCTCCCATTTCAGCTTAATGATACCAGACAAGACCCTGATGCAAGATATCTTTTTGTAAGATGTAGCAAACAGGGCACCCCTTACACAATTGATATTATTGCCCCAAAAACCAGGGTAAACTGTCATTTCTCTCTAAGGCTTAGATGAACTAACGTTGATGTGCGGGGGGAGATAATTTTTGTGGGGGTTTTAAAACGTGCCGCCCCACCCATTGGAACCCCTCCTCTGGCCACTCCAGCATTCCCTTAAATAAGTTGAAAAAAATTTAAAAAAGTTTGTACATGAATGAGCTGAATGATGTCTGGCGGATCACGCTTTTCCCGAGGTAGGGATACAACGTACTACCCCCCCCCCCCCCATAAAATACGCCCATAATTATAATTCGCAACCATTCCCTTTTTCCCCGGGATCAAAAAAACATACATTGCGTATCTTGATTAGATCATCCCCCCCTTCACTTTGCCTGCTGAGCGTGCCAAGTGCCTCCAGAAAAAACCCTTCTTTGGAGGTGAACGGATGCTATTTAACGACCCCTTTGTCTGGGCCCAGCTAAAACAAACCCGTCAAACTTTAAAGAGGTCATGCCTTGGGTGATCGCCCCCACACTTAAGTGGGGACACGTTAAAATGCGTCTCCGAGGTGTGTGTAAAAACGGATCTAGATTGAAAAGGGGAAGCACGCACACTTGAAAAAATTACTTTGCCGTATGCATACCTGGAAATGGAAACATAAAAAAAAACAGAGATGACACCATTTACAGGGAATTAATGCAAATAAAGCATGAGGTCCGTAAAGTGTTGGAGAGAAAGAACAAGAGGGGATAGGCAGCTTTGCGCTCATTTCTTTTTATGAATGGAGCAATAAGCCGAGCAGAATGCTGGCCCGAGCTTTGAGGGACAAAAGAGCGTCCTTGTTCGTGGCCTCCGTTAAAAACAATGAGGGGAAGATAGTACATTTGACCACCGAGATTCTAGAGGTATTTTGCACGTATTACCAGGAACTATATAACCTACCTAAACCGAGCCTATCCTCCTCCCCAGGTAAATTGGAGGAATATCTCAAAGCTACGGCACTCCATACTCTTGACCCGGGGAGGCTGGCTCTACTAGAAGCCCCCTTTACGGCGGACGAATTGAATGAGGCCATATCGGCGCTTCCCGCGGGCAAGAGTCCAGGGCCAGACGGCTATACCACAAAATTCTATAAAACCTTGAAAGAGGAATTAGTGTGTCCCATGTTGGATTCCTTTAATTCACCTGCATTTTACAGCGACCCCTCTCCACATTTCCTCTTAGCTTACATTACAGTTATACCTAAAGAGGGTAAGGACCCGCTGGCATGTAACAGCTATAGGCCAATCTCATTATTAAATACTGATGCGAAGTTGTTCGCCAAGCTCCTGGCCAACAGGTTCAACACGATTCTACAGGATCTGATTGGTTTAGATCAAGTAGGATTTGTCCCCACCCGGGAAGCACGTGATAACACGCTAAAAACCATATCTATTATACAGAGAATGAAAGAGGGGGGAAGACCCGGAATGCTGCTTTCCCTTGATGCTGAGAAAGCATTTGATAGGGTGGACTGGTCCTTCTTGCAGGCTGCACTGAATAATATAGGTCTGGGACCGCTTAGGCTGCAAAGGGTTATGACTTTATATCGAAATCCTAGCACTCAAATCCGGATCAATGGCTGCTTATCATCCCCGGTTCTGATACGGAATGGCACCAGGCAGGGTTGCCCCCTCTCCCCTATTCTGTTTGTGATAGTGATGGAACACCTATTGAGAGAGTTGAGGAACAACCCGGATATAAGAGGTTTTATTAGTGGTGATACTCAGTATAAATGTGCAGCTTATGCTGATGACCTGCTGCTTTATATATCCCAGCCCCTTATCTCCTTGCCTAACGATATGTCCTCATTGAAGCAGTTTGGTGCCCTAACTAACTTTAAAATAAACTTTGCGAAATCTACAGCATTGGGAATAAACTTAGAGACGTTCACAATATCCCTCTTAAGGACGAGATTTTCCTTTAGGTGGGCTAGAAAGGCCTTTAAATATTTGGGGGTTCACATTCCTTCTGACCCAGATGATCTGCTAGAGCTTAAAGGGGTGTTATCGTTTCATTAAATGGTCTTCAGAATAAGGGGACAGTGAAAACAAGCAACTTTGCAATTGGATGTCATCAGCAAAGCTGCCTTGTTCTCACAGTGTCCCTTATCTTGTGTTTTTATTTACACTGATATCCAGTGTGGGTCTAATCCCTCCTGATCCCTCCTCCTTGCAATTCACAAGCTGAGAACTCATTTACATTCTGTACAGCCCCTGGGTCGATTCATGGAGCTGTGTGTCTGACTCAGAGTTAGGGGCCGTAGCATTTTCTGTTTCCACACCTAGCAGAAACAGACTGCAGCAGATTGTACAATGAGAAAACATTACAGTTTTGACCCTGTGCCTAACTCTCCTGCATACACGCAGATATGTGCCGTTCTTAGAAAGCTGTAACACATCTCCAGCTGTGAGAGATCAGTGCTCAGATTAGATTGAATGCAGCCTGTGGTATGAAATACAGCTCTTATAAAATTAAGACTGATAGGGAGAGACACAGTGATATGTGGACTCAGAGGGGAGGGGGGGGGAGTCTCAGGCCAGCAGTGAAGGGGGGATGATGTCATCCAGCTGGGAGGGGAAGAAATGCCCCTGCATTCACAGAGCTGGGAAGCTAAGAGAAGTGTGACTCAGCCGAAGTAAGGAAGCGATACATCCCCTTTAATTTCGCCCCTCTCATGGCCATAATAACAGCGGACTTGATGCGATGGAATACCAAAGACTTTTCTTGGGTAGGCAGACTCCACATAATTAAAATGAATATTTTGCCCCGCATATTGTACCTATTGCAGGCCATCCCATGCTTTCTGCCAAAAACTTTCTTCCACCAGATAAATAGGATCATACGGCATTTTGTATGGGGGGGTGGGAAGGCGAGGATTGTCAAATCTGTTCTCATTAGGAGGAGGGAGGAGGGAGGGTTGGCTTTGCCTGACATCAAAGCCTACTACTTAGCCGCTGTTGCGGTGCGCTTTGTAGACTACTACCAGCATCGCTCTAGGAAGCTCTGGGTGCAGTTAGAGGAAAATATCTATAAAGCCCCACTTTCAAACATTCCATGGTTGCCCCCCTCCGCTCTACCAATGCGACTGGTGCGAGAACTTCCCTGGGTTGCAAGGCACACAATTCTGACCTGGGCTGTGTATGGCTTGAAGAGGGGCCTGCTGTCCCCTGGTGGCCCATTGACTCCGATAACGGGGAACCCCTCTTTGGAACTAAATTGTCCCCTTTTTACAAATTCAGACGCTCAGGGTAAGAGACCGTTGCAGATGTGCTTGCTCCCCAGGGAATCCAATCCATGGTGGAGATCAAGGAGGCTTTTCCTACTCTCCCGCTGACCTGGTTCAGGTACTTACAGATCACACATTACTATGTCTCTAACAAAGCGAAACTAAACTTTCGCAGACCACTAACCCCCCTGGAGACTCTGTGCATAAAAGGCTCCGCTGAGGGACACTTGGTTTCCAGAATATACGAGTTACTTATTTCAACCATATCCGACTCCAGACCCACCTATCAAGTAAGCTGGGCAAGGGAACTTGAGAGGACCATTTTGAAGGAGGAGTGGCAGAGGGCATGTGTATTGGCATACAAATCTATTGTGCCCTGTAGGATACAAGAGCTTAACTTTAAAATAATTTCCCGCTGGTACAGGGTGCCCACACTGTTGCACGCAATGAACCCCCAAGTTCCTAACGCATGCTGGAGGTGTGGTGCAGCGGTCGGATCCATGTCCCACATATGGTGGGCATGCCCAAGGATCCAGGGTTTCTGGTGCAAAGTGTTACAGGTCATTGACATAGTGACAGGGATTCGACTACAGAATGACCCATTAGTTGTACTCCTGCAGATTATCCCGCTGCCGATACACATGCTTGAGGGACATATTCTCATTCTCATGCTTTGTGCAGCAAAAGTCCTGATCCCAAGGTTGTGGAGATCGACGGACATACCTTCGATGGCATCATGGTTCAATGAGCTAACTGCCATCCAACGTATGGAAGAGATCCGTGTGGATCGCAATCAGACGAATGACAGATACCTAGCCACCTGGTCGAACTGGATGGTGTTCTGTGATTCACCTGAATACCTCACGTTCCTCGATACCTAGAGCACCTCTATTCTTATTCAGCTGACGTGGTCTTTGATGGGGAGTGGCAGCATTGACGTAGGGCTTGAGATGGACGCCTACTCGACAAGGAAGCTAGCACATCCCCTCTTTTTGTGATCTGCTTCTCATCTTGACCCTCCGATTTCTCATATGTTTGGCACAATTTTCTTGTTCTCGTTTCTTTTTTTTGACTGGTCTATTTAGTATTCTGAAAGGCACCATCGGCGCCTCCATTGGGCCGACTAATATGAGCGGTATACCCTCAGCACTATCCGGGCCGCTATACGCTGTCCTTTGGATTTCAGTTAATTGAATAGTGATGAGTACTGCTTATTTTCATTAGGACATATTAGAAATATTTAGCACAACTGATATATTTGATTATTGTCTTTGACTATTTTTCTCTGCAATATGCTGGTATTGTACTTATCATAGATCTGTGTCCTGTATATCAAAATTGCTTGTTTAATGCATTGATCTGTGTTATATGCTGAATACTTAATGAACTGTTTTGAATACAAAAAAAAAAAAAGCCAGAAAAGAGCTGATGGGTTGAGCTCACGGGGGCTTGGCTATCTCGGCCAATCAGAGCGTGAGCTACTTTGTCCCATTTTAGTCTATGGCCAGATCGGGGCAATGAAATCTCGGCTCTCAGCGCCCTGCGGCATGGAGTATGATTAAAAAAAATAGTTTTTATTAGGTGTCAAATATTATCTGAAAAAGAGCTTAAACCTTCTATAAACATAAATCAATCAAATCCCTAACAACGCGTTTGTCGCCGAGACCGGCGCTGCATAAGGAATTGGGAAATAGAGAATTTCCGGGAAATACAGTAATTCAAAATCTGTAAGCTCTTCTCACTGGTCGGCAAAAACCAGCCAATCAGAATAGGAGCGACAGTGAACCATTATAAGCTATGGAGAAGTATTGACCAATCAAATGAAAAGGCGGGACAGTTCAAAATAGCCACACATCGATTTCTTGCTGCATGACGCGAAGCAGTTCCTCCCTTGTGTGACTTCATTCGCCGAGGCAAGCCAGGTGTAGAACTGCGTGACACCGCTGTGCCCTACACATGTGGTATGATGGAGCAGTACTTGTGGAGGTTGAGATGGTGGTGGTGGTGGAGGAGGAGGAGGTGGACATTGGCGCAGGAGCCGCAGTTTGACAACGTGGAGGAGAAAGCGGCGTCTCCTGTCCAAGTTATTGGTTTGCCTGGGAAGGAAGCACATTCACCCAGTGGGCCGTAAAGGACATGTACTGGCCCTGACCATATTTACAGCACCAGACGTCCGCGCTGCCGTGCACCTTGGAACAAACCGATAAGCTGAAGGACTGGCCCACCTTCTGTTCTACAAATTTATGAAGTGCTGGTACTGCCTTTTTGGAAAAGAAATTACGGCTTGGAACGCTCCATCTCGGCTCGGCACAAGCCATTAGTTCTCTGAACGGTGCAGAGTTCACCATTTGGAAAGGGAGGGACTGCAGTACCAACAACTTGGACAGGAGCACGGTCAGCCTCGCTGAACGACTGCTGGCGCCATGAGTAGCGAGGAGCAGGAGCATCTGGACAGGGAGATGATGTCAAAGAGAAACAGCTCCATTCTGCAGAGGTGGTGGAGCCTTGACTGGCTGCAGTGCCATTGGGCGCTGCTGTTGCTGCGGCGGCAGGATGGTCCACCACATCTGAGCCACGTTGCTCCCAGGCCACTGGATGGTGATGCTGCATGTGTTGACGCAGAGCCGTGGTGCCAACGTTAGCTCCCTGGCCACGCTTCACTCTTTGCCTACAGATTCTACATATACCCATATTCGGCTCCTCCGGTGTCTTAGCAGAGAACTGCCACAACGCCGAGTATCGGATTTTACTGCCAACGCTCCGCACTGAGTGACTACTACAGCCGCTGCCTTGCTGAGCCCCTGTGCCGCTACTTTCTTGGACCTGCGAAGCAGGTTTTTTACCCCGTGGCCGCTTAGCTCCCGTAGCTCCCGACCTCACACTGCTGCTATCCTGCTTACTCACGGCCACACAACGCACTTGCTGGCTGCGTCACTGCCTGACGCGCAAGCTGACGCCCTCTTCTCCTGGCGATTATGAAGCCGTTGCCTCATCCGGCTCCCAAGTGCGGTCGGCTACATCATTATCTATTTGTGTTTCATCGTCACTGCTGTCCTCATTACCGGTCTTGGTATGCAGAGGCTGACCCCTCACAACATGACCTCCCATGCCAACTAAGGGTTGTGTCTGACATTCCCACCGACTCTTGGTTGGGGTTGTCAGATGTCATCTGGGAGGAAGTGGATGACCTAGTCACCCAATCAAGAACCATTGGGTTGCTGAACAACACACAGCCGCTAGATGACAGCGGCAGTTGTGGCCTCACCGAGTGACCCCTGTTGCGACGTCCCCTTGCTGTGCTGCTACCTGGGCCTGCTCCAGGATTGTTTGTGCCACTGCCACTCGCAGGTGAAGAGCCTGCCACCTCTCTGTCTGACATACTGTTTGTTCTAAAATGTACAGACACTGTTTGATGAAGATATCTGTATAAATACACACCCTGTATTTGACTCCAAATGAACCCACTAAGAAGCTTGGGTAACCCTTGGATATAAATTGCGCTCCACAAATGGGCAGGAAAAATGTACTTGTATGTGTCGTTTAAAAACTCTGTGTTTTGCTGAATATAAAAGCACAAACAGGCTTAATTAACGTTCGGATATGAATTATGCTACAGAATTTCTTCTGTGGCGGTGAAAAACAAAGTTTCTTTTACTGAGTACAACTGCAGAAAAACACTTAGTTAACCCTTGGATGTAAATTGCGCAAAAGAATTGAGCAACCAAAAACTACCAGCTTTGTAGTGTGTTACAATGGCGTGTATTTTAAGCTACACAACAAGAGAAAAACTTGTATTTAACCATCGCTTGTGAATTATGCTACAGGCAAAATGTCTTTTTTGCCGGTGAAAAAGACGGTTTATTTTAGTCACCACAACAGCAGAACAACGCTTAATTAACCCCTGGTTGTAAATTGCGCAAAAGAATTGAGCAACCAACAACTATGAGCTTTGTAGCGTGTTACAATGGCGTGGTTTTACGCTACACAACAAGAGGAAAACTTGTAATTAACCTTCGCTTGTGAATTATGCTACAGAAAAAATGTATTTTTTGGCGCTGAAAAAGACGGTTTATTTGATTCACAACATCAGCAGAACATCTCTTAATTAACCCATGGATGTAAATTGCGCAAAAGAATTGAGCAACCAAAAATGAAGTGGTACTTGTATTGTAAAACGCTGTTTCTTTAAATGAATACAACAGGAACAGGCCTTGATCACCCTTGGATATTCAATGTGCTGTGAGCAGATAGCATTAAAATGTATATGCAGCTGCACTGGACACACACTGGACTTCAGATCCAATACCCCACAAAATCAGAAATAGAACGTTAAGAGAAGCAGTCTCTGAGACAAGCTGAGACACCCCCCAAAAATCGCTGTATAAAAATGAGTTCTTTAGTAAGAGCTATCATAAGCAGCTGCGGCAGCACTTTCCCTAATCAGTACAGTGAGAGCGGTATGAGCTCCCAGCATCGCGCCCGGACTTATATAGTGCGGTGACCTCACAGAATCCCGCCGGTCTCTGATTGGCTTCACCTCTGCACATGTCATGCAGGCTATGCCCTTCTTCCTCCCAGAGTTCTTTGCCCCATGTAACGCCATGTGCTCGCAGCCATTTTATCAATCAAAAGCACACTTCGTTCACATGAAGTACCCCAAAGTTCGACTTCGTTCCGAACCGAAGTTTTCCTGAAATTCTAAACGAATTCCACTTCGTTAGAATTAATTCGCCCATCTCTACGCACTACATATGATTGGTGGATTCATATCTGCCGCCTGGGTTCAACCAATCAGCTCTTTTCTGTCTGTTTACTGTATTTTGAACTGTCCCGCCTTTGAATTTGATTGGTCCATACTTCTCCATAGCTTTTAATGGTTCACTTTTGCTCCTATTCTGATTGGCTGGTTTATGCCGACCAATGAGAAGAGCTTACAGAATTTGAATTACTGTATTTCCCGGCAATATTCTATATCCCAATTCCTGATGTAGCGCCGGTCTCAGCCACAAACGCGTTGTTAGGTATTTGATTGATTTATGTTTTTAGAAGGTTTGAGCTCTTTTTCAGATAATATTTGACACCTAATAAAAACTATTTTTTTAATCATACTCCATGCCGCACGGCGCTGAGAGCCGAGATTTCATTGCCCCGATCTCTCCATTGACTACAATGGGACAAAGTAGCTCGCGCTCTGATTGGCCGAGATAGCCAAGCCCCCGCTAGCTCAACCAATCAGCTCTTCTCTGGCTTTTTTACTGAATTTTGAACTGTCCGGCCTTGGAATTTGATTGGTCAATACTTCTCCATAGGTTAGAATGGGTCCCTGTCGCTCCTATTACGATTGGCCGGGATAGCCAAGCCCCCACTACTTCAATCAATCAGCTCTTTTCTGCATTTTTACTGTATTTTGAATTGTCCCGCCTTTGAATTTGATTGGTCAATACTTCTCCATAGAGTATAATGGGTCCCTGTCGCTCCTAGTCTGATTGGCCAGGATTGCCAAGCCCACGCTAGCTCAACCAATCAGCTCTTTTCTGCATTTTTACTGTATTTTGAACTGTCCCGCCTTTGAATTTGATTGGTCAATACTTTTCCATAGGTTATAATGGTTCACTGTCGCTCCTATTCTGATTGGCTTGTTTATGCCGACCAATGAGAAGCGCTTACAGAATGTGAGTTACTGTATTTCCCGGCAATTTTCAAGATCATAATTCCTGATGTTGCGCCGTTCTTGATTTTTGGAAAGTGATTTTTTTATGTTTTTTTTTTTTTTTTAGAAGGTTTGAGCTCTTTTTCTGAAAATGTTTTACACCTAATGAAAATGTTTTTTTTGGAATCATACTCCATGCCGCATGAAGTTGTTAGCCGAGATGTATTTCTTTTGCGATCTTCTATATGTTTCCTCTCATGTTACGTTCTCGCTTCACTTCGCCTCCTCCGGCTAAATTAGACCAACTTCAACTAGATCTGCCTGTCGGGGCTGGCGAGCGCTGCAATGCACCGCATTTGCCGACCCGCGATCATACATGCCTCGGAGTATTCGAATGAGCCACGTCCCGCCCCAGAACACCCACACCGCGCCCATTGCATGCCCCTTCATGTTAGGCGCACCCGAAAGTGGCGAAGGCTGCGCCTAACATCGCATCTCTGCATCCGACAGGGGATTCGGATCGGTGAGCCGCAGTTTTCGCTAGAAAACTGGCGCTACTCCCGATCATACATGTCGCCCTAAGAGTCACAGAAAAAAACTGACAGACTATTCACTATCCTGTCCTGTACCACAGCATGACCCTTAAACCTGCATGACCCACAGATTAAAAAGTGGCAGAAGGCGGTATAATTGGAACCATCATTTTAGTTGAACTGTCCATTGACTATTCCTTGCCTGTAACGCTGCATGACCCTTAAAACTGTCTGACCCACAAATTAAAAAGTGCCGGAAAAAGGAGTCTTTGAACCACCATTTTAGTTGAACAGGACATTGACAATGCCTGTCCTGGACCGCAGCATGAGCCCAAAAACCGCATGACCCACAGACTAAAAAGTGCTGGAACAAAATAGTCTTTGAACCACCATTTTAGTTGAACTGTCCTGGACCGCAGCATGACCCTTAAATCTGCATGACCCACAGATTAAAAAGTGCAAGAAAAAGAAGTCTTTGAACCTACATTTTAGTTTAACTGGACATTGACTATACCTGTCCTGGACCGCAGCATGACCCTCAAAACTGCATGACCCACAGATTAAAAAGTGCCGGAAAAAGGAGTCTTTGAACCACCATTTTAGTTGAACTGGACATTAACTATGCCTGTCATGTACCGCTGCATGACCCCAAAACCCGCATGACCCACAGATTAAAAAGTGCCGGAAAAAGGAGTATTTGAACCACCATTTTAGTTGAACTGGACATTGACTATGCCTGTCCTGGACCGCAGCATGACCCTTAAACCTGTCTGACCCACAGATTAAAAAGTGCCGGAAAAAAGGAGTCTTTGAACCACCATTTTAGTTGAACTGGACATTGACTATCCCTGTTCTGGACCGCAGCATGACCCTCAAAACTGCATGACCCACAGATTAAAAAGTGCAGGAAGAAAATAGTCTTTGAACTGGACATTGACTATCCATATCCTATAATGCATCATGACCCAAAAACCCGCACAGGTGCCCTTATGGATCATCAGCAGAAAATTTTGCTATAAGAAATAAACTATATCAAAAACAACTAGTTTTCCAATACTGCTGCGGCTAGAGGTACTTGCCATTTTACTGGTGACATTGTTCCACCGTGACATTAGAATGTGAAGCAAACGAAACAGATGTCCCCAGTAGATCAATGAGGCCTGTCTGAAAATCCTGCATTCTACTGTCAAGTGGGTTGAAAGAAATTACTGATCAAGGCAGGTGAGACTGTAAACGTGGATTACGCAGGTTCAGCTAGCAGAGCCGGAGTTACAGTGGGTGCGGTGAGAGCCAGGGCTGGTGTTCGTCATCTATTAACACCCAGGTTCAGCTAGCAGAGCCGGAGTTACAGTGGGTGCGGTGCTTGCCAGGGCTGGTGTTCGTCATCTATTAACACGCAGGTCAGCTAGCAGGGCCTGAGTTACAGTGTGTTCAGTGAGAGCCAGGGCTGGCATTTGTCATCTATTAACATGGCAAAAATGCCCTCATAACGCAGCAACGAAAACAGTTGTGCTGAAGCAGAGTGCGAAAGCAGAAGTGTGAGCTAAGACCTTTGACCCTTTGGCCACTGTTGACAATTGTGAAGAACAAATGTCTGTTAGAAACCACATTTTTTAAAATAGGGCCTGTAGAATAGCTGTATTTCACAGCAACATGCCCCCAAAAATTCAAAACATGACCCTTTGGCCACTGTTGACAATTGTGAAGAACAAATGCCCTGTTAAAAAACCACATTTTTTTAAAAAAGGACCTGTAGTATAGCTCTATTTCACAGCAGCACGACCCAAAAAAATTATAAAAATGACTTCTCAGCCACTGTTAAAAATTGTGAGGGAGAAATGCGACTTAGAAGTCAAATTTCTGTTCCAAACGACCTTGATTATAGCTGTATTTCACAGCACCATGACCCCAAAACCATTGACAGTGTGAAAAATTTTATAGAAGAAGTGAGTAAATGGAATGCGTTTTTTTCATGAAACCGTGTACAGTTGTTTTCTTTTACAGTCTCCTCACCGCAAAACCAGCAAAATTACCTTTTGGGAACTGAGAATAAAAATTGCAGTAAGAAATGATCATTTTATCATTTTTTTTTCAAGAGGACCATTTCTGTTTGAAGAGGAATGTCAAGTAGACCAGCCAATAATCGGCGACCTCGGCAATTGGGGCAACAACATCATCAGAGATCCACGCCTGGATCTTGATGAAAGTCAAACGATCCACATTATCAGTGGAAAGCCAGATACGTTTGTCTGTAATGACTCCTCCAGCTGTGCTGAAGGTCCGCTCAGATATGATGCTGGCTGCTGGGCAGACAACTCCTCAAATAGCGTGGCGAGCGAGCTCGGGCCATTCATCCATTTTGGATACCCAGAATCGATTGGGTCGGAACATATCCAAAAACATCGGTGTTGAGACGCAGATAGTCGTGCACCATGATCTTAAGCCGGTCTCTGTGTGTTATATGTGTGCCCTGCATTACATGCGTTGGTGAGGTGGTAAATAAGGATTACCAGAGGTCACCCATTAGGCTTCTGCCACAATGCCTGCTGCTGGTGTTGCTGCTGCTACGGCTACTTGGCACTCTACTGCTGTCACGTTGCTGATGTGACATTTGAAGAACGTGAAGCAGACGCAACAGATGTCTCCAGTTGATCAATCAGCACGGTCTCCAATTTTCTGCATTTTACTCTCTATTTGGGTGGGTGGAAGGAAAGTGCTGAGTTTCATGTTGTAACAGTGATCGAGGAGGGTGGCCACCCAGTAACTGTTGTTCATTTTGATGGCCTTAATGCGAGGATCATGTTGGAGGAAATGGAGCATCCAAGCACTCATGTGAGAGATAGAGCCTTGATTTCCCAAGCCTTTGGGTCGAGGGGCACTAGCAAACTGATCTTCCTCATCTTCCTCCTTCGCCTCAAATCGGTGCCAACCTCTTTCCAAGGCAGGGACATCGGTAACGTCGGTGTCCAGGAATACCTCATCCTCTTCTTCCACTTCCTAAGCCTCAGCTTCAACACAGCCCTGACTTACCTCAGATGATGAACCCTGAGAGCTGAGGCATCTCCTTGAACCACCGCCTAATGAAGACCGATAAAATTGTGAAACTGTCGGGCCTTCTGGATTCGATGGAGAGAAAGGCTCTGTGTCTACATCTGTGTCCATCTCCTCCTCCATCGCTGGTGGGACCTGCTGTTTCAGAGTGTCCAACGATTGTTTCAGAACTAAGATCACCACAATGCTCATGCGGGAAAAAGGGCCATTGTCCGCACTGACCATTTTGGTGGTTTTTCAAAATTGGCAAGGATGGTGCAGAGCTCTTTCACCTGCCTCCACTTTCGGTGGCTCAACACCCTGAGGTCCACATGGCTGCTTGTCAGGCCATGTGTCACTTCATACTGCGTAATGGCATTGCACTGCTGCCACAATCGCTGGAGCATGTGGAGGGTGGAATTCCAGTGTGTTGCCATGTCAACAAAGAGACGGTTGACGGGGAGGCCGAGCTGACGCTGTATTGCAGCCAGCCAGGACGAATCAGAGTGCGAAGGGCGGAAGTGTGAGCTCAGACCTTGACCTTCCTCGGGTGCAGTCCAGACCCGGTCTTTAGAAATTTTCTGGAAAAACGAGGTTCATGACGTGTGCCAGGCAAGAATGTGCTCCAGCACCAATCTTAAGGGCGGCCAGGAGATTTCGACCGTTATCCCACACCACATTGCTGGCACAAGGTTTCTGTTCACCCAGCCACGCGTCGGTTTCTCGTTTCAAGAGCCATCCACAGCTCCTGACCTATGTGTTGACGGTCTCCAAGGCAGACTAATTTCAACACGGCCTCGTTTCTCTGGGCACGTGATGCTACCAGTGGACCTTGGGGGCAAGAACCCTGCACCATCCCTGCAGTTTTGAAGAGAGTGCGCCAAGCCTGAGAGCCACCGTCACCACCAAGACATCCACCCAGCTCAACCCGTGAGCTATCACAGAGATATAGCGGCCCTTGGCCGTGGCTTACAGTCCATGTATTGGTGGTGAAAAAGGGGTTTTCCCGGACAAAAAATGCAGACAACGCGCTTGAGATTTTAGATGACACGTGGCTGGCCAGGGCAGAAATGCCTGCTTGGCATCTGGTATTAGGGCCGGCAAGGGCCATGACCTGGTGGAACCCATCTGTGTCCACCAGACGGAAAGGCAACATTTCCAAGTCCAAAAGCCTGGCAATGTCGACATTCAGGCTTTTGGCCTTGGGATGGTTTAGATTAAAGTGTTTCTTCTGCTCCCAAACCTGGTTGAGAGAAGGCTGGCTGCTAGACTGGCCGCTGTGCGTCGTGCAGGTCAAACTGGTGGAAGGAGAAGGGGTAGGCTGTGTCTCTGGTAGTGCTGGTGGTACTCGGGCGATGGTGGAGACTGAAGCTGAGGGTGATCCTTGCTCATGACGCTGAGAGACATGGCAGCTGAGGAAAAGCTGGTCTTGGGAAGTGGTGGAGGGGGAGGAGGCGGAGACAGAGTGGTGACAGTTGGTTGGAAGCCCTGATCGGTGTGGCCTTTTTTCCCTCAAGTGTTCCCTCCATTTCAATCATTTTATTCGCTGCATGTGACTAGACATGTTAGTGGTGGTTAAACACCTAAGATTCTTCCCTCTACTGATGCGTTTACGGCAAAGGCGGCATATGACATCGTTGGATGAATCAGAGGCTTGCTCGAAAAAAGCCCAGGCTTGAGAGGTCCTGGACCTTTTCGGTGGCGATAAGCAAGGAGCGGTGTTTCCGCTGATCATGGCTGGCGGAATAATCTCAGCGGACTTGCGCGACCGCCCTCTCCCTTTTTGAGGCGGGACTCGTACTGACACTACCACATCATCTTCCTCCTCGTCCAGTGATGAGTCGCTCTCAAGCAAATTCTGCTGAAAAGACCACGTTGGATCCGCAATGTCGTCATCATCATCATCATCCTCTTCAACACAGGTGACTTCCTTGTCCTGACATTCTACATCCTGGAGCTGCGGGCTACAAGCAACAGGCACTGCAAGACGTTGCCGACCGCACGGGATTTTGGCGATTGACCGGCTTTCTTCTACTCCTCTGATGGCATCAGCGATTGGGCGTCAGAGCAGACAAAATCATCCTCTTTGATATTTTGAAATGCCTGTTGACCCCAACCGCATTTTGTCATCAAAAAGGTCTTCAGAAAATGGATTCTCCACAGTGGTGGGTACATGAATTGACATTTGGCCTGCCTTCGCTTCATGTTGGACGGATGCTGACGATGATGATGACAATATTTGTGGCCGTGACTGGGAGGACGAGGAGGTGACTGCTGGATGCAGGTTGCATTAACCACTGAAGAACAGATTGGCGACGCTGTTCGTTACTGAGATTCAAAGAGCACCAGCCCAGCGATGACAGGCCTGACGGTCTTGCAACCGACGATCCGCTGGCTGCTGTTGTCGCCGCACGGAAAGCAAACCCTTTTCTCGTACCTCTACCTCCATGTTCTACACCCCTCTTTGCTTGCTTACCACCTGCAGTTCGCTCCATGTTCTGAAATATAAAAATGTAAAAGGTATGGAAGAGTTTTTGTCAGTCTCTTTTTGAAAGATGGCAAATCACAGTTATTCTTAAATCCCTCTAATTTCCAACAGCCAACTAGGATTAGAAACAGAATTGTTTCTATCAAATATCTGTGAAATGCGGTCTGGTGGGAGAACCGTAACACAAAATCAACAGTGTTCTTCCTTCAGTCCCTGAGATTTACAACTGCCCAGTAGGACTAGTAATTGATAGTTTTCAACAAACTATCGTACAAATGTACGATTAGCGCCAAACAGAGACGGAATAGAAGTATTAAAAAGTTATATGGATTACATATGGCGTTTTTTTGCACCACTGACAACAGGTGGCAGTTACTATGAAATAATGTGTAAAACAATTTGTGTACAAGTGCACGATTAGTGCCAAACTGAGAAGCACTGAGTGAAATTGAAGTATATAACTGTTATATGGATTAATATCGCAGCCTTCGCATCACTGACTACAGGCGCAATTTACTAGGAAATATGTATAACACAATATGCATACAACTGAGCTCTCTGCGCCAAACAGACGCACGGACTGCAATAAGAGTATTTAAATTTTATATGGATTAATATGGCGGCCTTCCCAGCACTGACTACAGGCGTAATTTACTATCAAATATGTATAACACAATTTGCGTACAACTGAGCTCTTTGTGGCAAACAGACCCATGGACTTCAATAAAACTATTTAAAAGTTATAGGGGTAAGTTATGCCGGTTTTTGGGAACATTGACATGCAGTGATTGCAATAGTACTGAAAAAAACAGGGACAATTTCCACTCCTATCAGAGGTCTGCTGGCCAAAAAAATGGTAAAAACAATGCTTTTTCAATTGAAGATCACAGAACACACTGAGCTGCAAAATATCTTCCTTTCAAATGCCTCTCCTCCTGCAGTCTTTTACAGTAAATCTTATATATGGTTCCAAACAAAAAGGTAACAATGTTTTGAACTTTTGTCTTTCAGGATCTCCATTGACTACAGCTTTGAACATGAGACTACCATAGTTTTATAGACAATCATCTTGGCTATCTCATACATAAACTTGACCTGTAGCTTTTTAGCATCTGCTTAGTTATGCAGATTTTTGTCATGTAACTGCATTGTTACTGTTCTGCTTCTGCTGGTGGAATAATCTTTTTCTTCTTGTATACTACAAATTACAACCTGTTATCACATTCCCTAATAGCACAGTATGTTATTAGGCTGATACCCAAGCAAGAGGTCACTGGTTCATATCAAGTATCAGCCATGAAGAAGAGAAACCACATCATCCAGCTAATCGATATTGGTCTTATGGCCAAGAAAATTGCCAAACAGCATTATAAGAGTGCCATGACAGCTGGAAGAAAATTAAATGAGGTCTGTCCATTCATTCCAAAATCAAGAGGTGGACATCTGGTCAACAAGGCAACTCATCACAAAGTCCATCAGTTCTGGCATAACAAAAACGGAAGTGGAGGTGGATTGCATGCCTCATAATAGTGAAAAAACAGACATCCATGCAAGCACCATGTGACATGCATTACACAAGTCTGGAATCCCCCACAGGCTTATAATTGTATCGATGTTTTTCTTGATGTGGTATCTTGAGATTAGAGCATTGGATACTAGCAATCTTGAGAGAGCTAACTGTACGTCAGAAGAGATTAGGGCATTGCGAGACCTTGAAACCAACAAGAGGCTTTTTATTAAAACCTGCTGATAAGGGGGGTGATGTGGTATTGATGGATACAGAAGTCTATTGCAAAATGGGCATGGACATTCTAGGTGATCTTAAGAAGCTTAAGAAGCTATTGGATGATGCACTAATTGATCATGTTATCAGTAAACATGAGTATGATTTTTTACTGCCCTCCTTTCTGCGAAGGGCTACATTCTATGGACTGCCTAAGATCCATAAAGGGCTTTCACCTCTAAAGATTGAATACAATGTGCCGTGTATAATAGAGTGATTCTTTTTACATTGATTGAGATGCATTACAGTGCGTTGATGGGCGCATTACGGTACAATGAGAGGCGCAATTGGTTGTTCTATATGTATGTATTTGACACATATGAAATGCGCAGGCGCGATGTATCGAGAGATGCGCAGGCGCACTAGTATGATGTAAACATCGGGATCCAGTTTAAAGTGGTTCACCAGCACAAGTTATACACGCATGCGTGCTGTGAAGTTTGCACGCATGCGTAGTAGTGTGGAAAGGATTACCCTGTTGTATATTAATACTCCATATAGGGCAGAGCCGTCTTAACAGAATTATGGGCCCCTAAGCATGACACTGCAGTGGGCCCTGCCCAAATACATGACTTTGTAATTGGCCATGCCTCAAGCCCTCCCAAGCACACACTACTTATATCTTGACATCAGCAGCCTACAAGAGTATTTGGCAGAGCAGGGAGCCTTTGGCTCCCTTCTCCACCATGGTTCTTAACTGTCTGCACATCCTAAAAACACACAAACAGTTAAATAAGCAAAGCCAACCAAAGTATCCAAGGTATGTTTCTTCTATACCTGGGACATATATACACCCTATATTTGTGGGGTCCCCGGGCAACTGCCTAGTGTGCCAGATGGAAAAGATTGTCCTGATATAGGGGACTGGGAATAGGTGCATAGAATTTGATTTGCTCTGTGATTGGAGCATTTGACAAGTGGGCAGTGAGTCTTGAGTGTATTTTAATGGGATTTCACCTCATTAGTTTCGAGATATTGGAAAAGAAAACCACTCCTGTTTGCACACTAGCCTGTGACCCAATATGTTGAAAATATGTTTTCTACCTTGCCTCTGTTTACCTACTGAGGAGTAGTGTTGAGCGATTATTATCGACAAAGTTGAAATCGGCAAAGTTTTTATGGTGATCAGATTTTTTAGATCATGCGATAATTTAGGTTAAATCTGTGCATATCTATTAAGATCCGGACCATTTTCGGCGCTTCCTGTCATTTTTGGTGGCCAGCAAATCAGCTAACAGAATAGAGCAGGGTGAGATGTGTGTGCGACGTCATGACTGGGATGTGTATGGTTGTGATTGGCTGGAAAAATCACATTATTATTATTATTATTATTATTATTATTTATTTTTGAGCGCCCTTGGTTCCAGAGCGCTGTACATTCAGCTTTCATACTAATATGGGTCAAACAAGTACAAAGGTGACAAATTACTAACTAACAAATTGGTACAGAAGGAGAGAGGTCCCTGCCCGTGAGGCTTACAGTCTACAAGGAAGGGGGTAAGAGACAGAAGGTGAGGGGCAGACATGATTTCGGATAGTGTAGTGACAGTAGGGTTATTGTTGGTTTTTAGGCAATCCTGAAGAGATGGGTTTTCAGGTGCTTTTGAGGTGGTGAGAGTGGGGGAGAGTCTGAGGTGTTGGGGGAGTGAGTTTCAGAGTATGGGGAAGCAGGGAGAAGTCTTGGAGACGGTTTTGTAAGGAGTTGACACGGGGAGAGCGGAGAAGAAGGTCCTGTGGGGGAGCGGGGATTGCGTGAGGGGAGATATCTGGAGACTAAGGCAGATATGTATGGAGGGAGAGGTTATGGAGAGCCCTTTTAGGTCAAGGGTTTTTAACTTGAAACTGGATTCGCTGGGCAAACGGGAACAGTGAAGGGTTTGAAAAGAGGGGAGGAGGGGAGTAGCGAGGAGAGAGGTGGATAATACGGGCAGCAGAGTTAAGAGATGGATTGGGAGGGTGAGCGAGGGTGCTAGCTGGTAGGGCCTGCAAGAAAGGTTGTTAGCAGTAGTACTAGGCGTGAGATTGACCGAGGCATGGACCAGGCATTTTTTGTGCTTTCAAGTTAAGGAATGAATGGATGCGAGAATGTTTTTCTCAGGTGGAGGCGGCAGGCCGAGGTGAGTCATGGTATGTGGCGTCTATGAAGGACACATTGGAGTCACGGGTTACCCAAGGCAGCGACTTGTGGAGCATGGTGAGAGAGTGAAGCCAATACTGAGATTAGAAGAGATCAGTGGATGGAAGTGAGTAGAACGGTGGGAAGATGATGAATACAGTTTTCTCCACGATAATTTTAATTAAGACGGGAGGATAAGAAGTAGGAAAGTGTCCTACAGCAGTTCCAGGGATCCGGAGAGAAAGAGAAGCGTATATCTGGCCATATGTAAATGGGTATCGACAGCAAAGAGTAGGAAATGAAAGCCATGCTCTGCTATTAGTTGACCCAGACCATGACCACTTTTTACACAGAACAGCGTTTCCTTTCAGTCCTCAGTCTCTCAGCGTCTCAGAGCAGAAGGACGTGCTCTCTGCTTGTTGTCCACACAACTCAGGCGAATTAAAATCAATCTTCACAGGAGAAACCTCAACTATTACTAGTGATCCTTACATTAAGATATTATAGATTGGAATATTTTATACAGTTAGTAAGATAAATTATTAAAGGAGCATCTACGCTGTAAAGTCACGTGGGGAGTGGAGGGGTGCCCCCGCGGCGAACAGATGACAAGCTCTATAAAGAATACTGATAAAGGATCACGCAAGACTTAGTGAAGACTTTGGCCCCGCAATAGCTTTTTTATTAACTTTTTTCTTTTGGGAAATTTTTCCTCCTGGATTTTTAAGGCACCCTAAACCCTAAAAAAAACACAATTTTCAGTAACTGCGGCCCTTTTTTGTTAGTGCAAAACTCCACTTATAATCATTTAAACATTTCAATGGGTTACTTTTTCCAATTTTTCCAATTCCACCTTTTTTTGATATTCCCACCTTAAAATTTAAAAATTTAAAATCCATCAATTTTTTTATCCCCCACAGTAAATTTAAAAAAGGTGCCAAAAATCCCTTGGTTTTACCCCAATACTTTCAGATACGTGTTTTTTTCATTTTGGCGCAGGCCATTTTTGTTTTTAGTTTCTACT
This sequence comes from Phyllomedusa bahiana, assembly GCA_025379985.1. Lineage (NCBI taxonomy): Eukaryota > Metazoa > Chordata > Amphibia > Anura > Hylidae > Phyllomedusa > Phyllomedusa bahiana. The sequence goes on along the minus strand of JAODAL010035148.1, from coordinate 2,288 downwards.
TTGCATTTATATTTTAATCCAGAAATTTTGTTTTGATTTGGGGAAATTTAGAATAGCTGTGATTTCCCGGTCTTTTAAAAAGGGGGGAACTTTCCAAACTTTTCCCATCCCTTTCCCTCAAATTTTTATTTTTAATAACATGGAGAAAAATTCAGGGGTAAGCGTACTAGGGGGGGGTGGGCCTTTGGGGTAGGGGAACGAAGAATGTGCCCTTCCATGCGGGCGCAACACGCATGCTAGCAACGTCATTTGCGGGACCGTCAACCTGTCATCGCGGGGTCAGGGCCCGGGGGGGTGAACTCAGTAACAAACCCACTTTCGCCAATCTGCCTTCAGTGTTTAAGGGAAACCCTGAAATCCACGGGCCCTTCCCCTCCTGTCCCCCCCAGTCACGGCCACAAATTTCGTCATCAGAAACACCACACCCCGCCCAAACCCTGAAGCACCCAAATGTCAACTTCCGGTACCCACCACGTGGAAATCCATTTTCCTAAAACCCAATTTTTGATGACAAAATGCTTTTGGGGGGTCAGAAGGCATGGTTAAAAATCAAGAGGCAAAGAGGATAAATTTTCTCTGCTCTGACCCCCCCCGGGTTTACTGATCCCAACCCAAGGGGGGAAAAGGGAACCGGTCAATCAAAAAAAATCCCGGGGGGTCGGCAACCCCCTTGCAGTCCCTCTTGCTTGTGGGCCCGGGCAGCTCCGGGAAGCGGGTTTTTCAGGAAAACCCAAAAATCACCTTTTTAAATGAAGATGATGACACTTTGCAATCCAACGGGGCCCTTTTCAGCAGAATTTGCTTGCGAGGGGTTCCCACCCACTGACGGGAGGAAAACGGGGGGGTTTAGGTCAGAAACGGGTCCCCCTAAAAAAGGGAGATTTCGGCCCCGCAGAAGTCCCGATAAAAAAATCCCCACCCAAACGGCCCACGAAAACCCCCGCTCCCTCGCTTAATGGGCCGTAAAAAAGGGCCCGGGACCTCTCAAGCCTGGCCTTCTTTGACCAAGCCTCTGATTCACCCAGCGAGGGTCAAAATGCCCCCTATGCCGTAAACGCATAAGTAGAGGGAAGAACCTTAGGTTTGGAAAAACCCCCACCAACAAGTCTAGTCACCCTCAACGAATGCATGAGTGAAATGGGGGCAACACTTTTGGGCCAAAAAAAGGCCAGACCCCACGCCCGGGGGGCCCCCAACCAAAAGTACACCCCTCTTTCCCCCGCCTCCACCTTCCCTCCGCCCCCCCCCAAGCGTTCCCCAGCTTTCCCATGTCTCTCAAGTCCCTGATCAGGGATCAGCCTCCCCCTTCAACCTCCACCGTCGCCCGGAATACCAACCCCCCCACCCGAGACCCTCCTACCCCCCCCTTTTTCCTTCCGCCAGTTTGACGACCCACGCCGACAGGGCCCATTTTAGCACCCCCCTTTTGTCTTCCAGGGGGAAGGGGAAAAAGGGGGGAAAAAAAAATTTTTAAAAAAAACCCCCAAAACCCCCCCAAGCCAAAAGCCTGAAAAGTCGGCATTGCCAGGCTTTTGCCCTTGGGAAAAGTTTCCCCTTTTTGTCTGGTGGACACAGATGGGTTTCCCCCATGGGCCTGGCCCCTTTCTTGCCCCCAATTTCCCCGATGCTTACGGGGTTTTTTTTTGCCAAAAAGACAACCCTGCCCCGGCCAGCCCCCGTGGGCATCTAAAAAATTTTCATGTGCGATGTCCCCGCATCTTTTTGGCCGGAAAAAAACCATCTGACCACCGACACCTGGACTAGTAAACACGGGCCCAAGGGCCCCAAAAACTCTTTGACAACCACGGGGGGGGCTGGGTGGATGTCTCTGGGGGTGGGCGGGGCTCCCAGGGTCGGGGGAACGCTCTTCAAAACCCAGGGATGGTGTAGGGTTCTTTTCCCCCAAAGGGCCTCTGGTGGGATCACGGGGCCCCGGGAAAAACCAAAGGCCCCTGTTTGAAATTAATCCCGTCTTTGGGGACCGTCCCCCACACAGTTTAGGGGGCTGTGGACGGCTCCTGCAAACAGACCGACACGGGTTGGGGGGCCAAGAACCCTTTTGCCCGGCCAAAGGGGGGGTGCGAAAAAAGGGGGAAAAAACGCTTTGGGCCCCCTTAAGATTTGGTAAAGGCCCGGGCATTTTCCCCCTTTTTGGCACATGTCCCTGAAATGTCAAAAAAATGTTTTTCCCGAAATTTTTAAAGACTAAACCCTGGTCTGGACTGCCTGCCGGGAAGGGGCCCCAAATCCCAAGTTTGGCCCCTTCCGCCTTTTCCCCCCTTTGCCCC
>JAODAL010035147.1:0-43309 GCA_025379985.1 Phyllomedusa bahiana | reverse complement strand
CTCCGCAGTCCCTTACATGGGCGGGTGCCACCAACCAGTAGCTGCAGGGAACAGAGCCAGCTTCATTCCCTGCTTTGTAACCCTTTGTAGACTATGACGTTTAAATGAATGAGAAAAGGTGCAACACACCGTTTCTCATTGTAATCGGCACCCCCGTGGTGAGATCACAGGGTGCTGTTCGGTGAACATGGTGGCTGGAAGCCTTGTGAAGTCTTTCATGACTGCCGTGTCTTCCTTTTTACCACTTCCCGCCACCACCATTTTTGTTCACCCTTCTGCATTGTTTATACAATAATGAAGGGTATACTAATATCCATGCCCCCTAATGGTCAAGTACGCTAGAGGGACTTAAAGCTAACATAAAAAAAAGTAAATGAATAAATAAATATTTAGATTTTTTTAAGTTACTAAAACATAATGAAAACCTCACACATTTGGGGCGACATCTCAGAAAAGTGGCGTTTCCACGCCAGTTTTAGACTCATTAAATCAGTATAAAGGGCGCCAGAAAGTCCGATCCTTTCAAAAAACTGGCGTCAGGTATACCTTGCATGGAAAACTTAAGGCGCCTTTTTTGGGGTATTCCGCCTAAAAAGGCGCATCTTACAACTCGCGGCACATAGCATATCATTGGTAGTAAATGCAATGTGCCTATCGAGGCGCATTTCGTCACGGAGGCGCATAGCATATGCAATGCGCCTCAACAGGCGCATTACACGACGGGGGCACACAGCGCACCATATTTAGGCGCATTACAAAGTGTCGTACCCGGCATATAATGCGCCTAGTTTTGGTGAACGACAGTTCATTTACAACAAGAATATGGCGTCAAAAGTAGTTTTGCCGCAAAATAGACCAAAAAACTGGCGTTGGCGTGTTGGGACATGTCGCCCTTGGTATCACCGGAATCTATCTAATCTACAGGATACAGATAAGGGCATGTCCACACGCCGTATTTCAATGCGCACTGTGCACACCGCTATACGCCTGTTGTTTTAGTACACGCTGACCACCGGCATTCACTATCCCCGGCGCATATTGCGTGCCGGGGAAAATGGCAGTTATTCATAGCTCTCAATGAGAGCTATGAATTGTTGTATTTGGGGGGCATAATTGGCAATTAAGCGCCGAATTACGCCTCGCACGTACGCTGTGTGGACACACACTAACACATGATTTATACCGCTGTAAAAATAAAACCCCCGCAAACGTGGCGCAAGTAAGGTTTTTTTATCACATTTCGCCCCAGTGAGAATTTTTTTTTGCGGTTTCCCAGTATATTCTATGGTCCGATGAATGACACCATTAGAAAGTCCATCTTGTCCCGCAAAATAAAAACCACCATATGTCTATGTAGGGGGAAAAATAAAAAAGTTATGGCTCTTGGAAGGCGAGGAGGGAAAAACTAATGTGATGAAAAAAAGATGCTTGGTGCTTAAGGGGTTAATTTGGATCCGCACTGGGATGATATAGAGATCCGGTTATGATCATAAATGCTAGATCCGGATTGTTGGGGGTCACATGACGGATTTGGGCGCTGAATCAGGGGCGGAGCCAATCCGATGGTTTTCCGACTTCCATTATTCCTTATGGAACTTCAAGGAATAATGGAAATTCCTATTGTTACCTATGGAAAATCCGCATCAGCACTGAATTCCTTTTCCCTCTCATTATAGGGAGTAGAAGGCAGAAAATCTGCCTCGGATATCGGTGTCTGAATTCCACAACTTCCGATGGAATTTCCGATGAGGACATGACGCTGGTTCGGCGGCGAATTCCGTCGTGTGAACGTATCCAAAGGAGGTGGTCAAGTCACTGCCTCCTGTTTGCTCTTCTTGTGTCAGTCTTCACTGTATTTCTGGCATTGCGTTCACGGACTGTAACCCTCGGGTCTATGGCGCCTCCTGTAATAACCCTCATCAGTTTGATCAGGCCGGAGTATTGGGGGTTACATTGGGGATATACTTGCCCCCTAGTCCAGCGTTGCCCTCGTTTCGGCACCAGGCGGTCGCTCTCTGCGCAGTCTTCGAGCCGAGACAATAGAGAAGATTAATGGCTGCGTCCCCGACGCCGTCCTCTCAAATATTTATTATCAGCAGACACTTTTTCGTGGATTGTCCTGTTTTTAGCTGATGCATAAAGAATTCATCATCTGCATATAATTAGACACTGGATTGCATTGTGTTGCTAATGAGCAGATGTGTCTTTCTTTCCCCTGTAAAGAAAAGCTGCACTCATGAAAAGCCACAGCGCCTCCAACCCCACAGCACTACCGCCAATGCTCCAGGGCATCCAGAGCCCAATGCTGACTGTACAGGGAATGGGACTGTTTTGGAGGTGATCTCCAGACCAACCAGTCCTATCACTGCCTAACACACCTCTCCAAATAGACTGCTGCAATCTGATTGGTTGTTATACTGCTGGTATAACCTGGGGATCTCCTGTATATAGTGATATGGAGCATGCTGGTATAACCTGGGGATCTCCTGTATATAGTGATATGGAGCATGCTGGTATAACCTGAGGATCTCCTGTATATAGTGATATGGAGCATGCTGGTATAACCTGGGGATCTCCTGTATATAGTGATACTCTTTTATTGAATTCAAAGGTGAAACCATACACCAATATACTTTACAAAATATTTACAATAACATGTACAAAACTTATTCTGACCCTGAGCTGGTCCAGTCCATTCATCCATATCATTCGTCATATTTATTTACATTATATACACTTCCCTGCTGGCCCACCCTAATTTAGATCCTATATACAATATATACACTATATACAATATATACATTATTTACAATATATCTTGCTTCCTATCTATATTTTTCCCATTCCCAATCCCCACAGTTCTTATCCCTGAGCTCTGATTCCCATAGGTTTTTTATGAAAGTGGGACCAGACTAATTATTTTCTTTACTCCCCCCTTACAAACCACCACCCAACCTATCTAAATACCCCTTTTTTTTTATAATACATATATACACATATACCTGATCTCCTAACTATTATTACCCACTCCCAGTCCCCCAAGTGCCGTAGTCCTTATCCCTGAGTTCTGGTTCCATTAGGTCTAATATCTTTGTTCAGTCCCTCTAATGGGGCCAGACTTATTCCTTCCTCACCCCTTTTTAAACCACCCAACCTATCTAAATACCCCCCCTTTTTTTTAATTTTTTTTATTTATACACTCTTGTAGAACCTATATCCTTATGTGCTATACAACCTAAACACAAAACTTATCTCCACGGGTCAATCTATATACAATCCTAACTTCCTACCCATCCCCTCTGAAGGCTCCGGTTCGGTCTCTGTAAGCCTTTCACCGTCAACTATGAAAACAAAACAAAAATCTAAGTGTAAGCATTAGCCCACCACCGGGATAGTAGAGGCCGAAAGATCAGGGAACCCTGAAGGACAACCCCCTCCAAAGGGTCGATGCCCTTCTGACCCCCAACCTCTCAAACTCCACAGAACGTACCTTCACCAGATCGTCCAAAATGTGCCTAACCACCGTTTCCTCGGGAAGATTTTTTCTCTGTCGCGTCGCCACTAAGCACCGTGCGCACCAAGTGTGATACCTGACCACTGAACTAACTATGAATAAAGTGCACGGGTCCCTACCACCAGGGTGTTTGAATGTTCCATATACCCACTCCGCATAGGAGAGGCCTGCCAAACCTGGCCAACCTATGGAAGCAGTATATACTGGTAGCTATATTATTATAGTCGGTTACACCCTTCACTCAGTTAGGGGATCTGCAACTCCCTTAGTTGAAAACCATATGTACACACTGAGTGGCAACTTGTTAGTTCAATGCAATTTATTGTATCAAAACAATAGCCCAACGGCTTATCATAAGAACAGGCAAAGTACTTGTGCTTAGAAGTAGAGCACTCGGTGATCCGACAGTCCATAAATATGGAAAGAAAAGTCACTGATGCAGCCGCATAGTGGAGCGTCTCCTCTCGTGTCCAGGAGTACGCGGTCGAGTGTCCAGCTGGACAGGCGGGCAGTGAGCGCAGGCGTGCGACGTTTCGAGAGGCACCTCCTCTCTTTCTCAAGCGTGCACTGCCATACCCGTGCCTGTAATTTATACGTAAAAGTTACTCACTTAAAACCATTCATAAAAACCCGAGACCTATGTCTCATTCATTCCCAGGGGGGCCAGTGTTTTTTAAGGCCCAGATCCAATGGGCCTCCCTTCTCAAGGGCACGTTTCCATAGTTAACCCCCACACCCCCATGACTTCTCCAAATACACCCTTTTGGCTCTGAAAAAAGGTGACCAAATTTCTGAGAAATGCTTTGCAACACTGCCTCCCCAAATTTCTTCTTCTTACCCTCCTGTTCCTTCTCCGCCCGAAAATATTTTTCAAATGGGCTAGCCTAATTTGGATTTAATGCCTTCAAAGGGATTTTTAAAAAACTGCGGGATTTTTTCCCTACATAACCCTTCCCCAGGGACATTTTAGCAAATAACAACATTTTTTGTATCACAGGTGTACCTCCTTTTAGTAGTTTTTTCTACCATTTGGGGATTGTGATATTTAGGGCCTTTAGTTATTGACGCGGCTGAAAATTGAGAAAGGGGAAAGTGCCTTTTTTCTTGGATCAAAAAATAATTTGTTTTTAAGGAAAGTTTTTTTACTAATTTTAACACCCCTATTGTACGCCTTTTTTTTATATAAATTGCGGTCTACCTTAAATAGACAAACCCTATTTTTTTCATCAATGACAAATACATGCCAATGTTTTTCAGTAAACTTTTTTTTTTTTTTTTAAAGATGGGATATGGGGGGTCGTGTACGATAAAACATTTAAATTTTGGTTCGTTTTTTTTTCTTCCCCCGATTTTAGAGGGGTTGGATCCTTCCCCTACCTCTTTTCAATTGCACATTCATTGCTGTCATATCCTCTACTAAGAATTTTTTAAATTTGCTCCCTACATTGTTTCCAATACTTTTTTTTGGTAGAACAAATTCCCCCGCCTAGTAAATTGTCCGACCGGTATACCCCCAAAGTTGAGGGCAGGGCTATCCCTGTGCATATATTTTTTTTTTTTCAGTGGGGTTTAACAAGGAAACTTTACAATCCATTTACTGTTTTGCGTACCCCGACATCCAGAATTGTATGGAGTGCCTACCATATGGGCTGAAATGTATAAGGGGGTTATAGATTAAGGTAGGAAAAAACTGTGAAGTTTTCCCCCCCGTCCACCCACAGTAGAATACGTCGCGACGTACCTATACCACGCTTTACGTTTTATAAAACCCCGCCGAGAAATAAAAATTTTTTTTTCCATGCGCCAGAAAACTTGGGTAAAACCGATGCTGCGAGACCCCACAGGTCCCCTGCAGCGCAAGTAATGTCGCTCCAAATTTTAAAATAATTTTTTGTGAGAACCATTTCCACCAAAAAAACAGAAAAATTAATAAGGAATTGACAGCCGGACATCCAAGGGGTTCCCCAGTAGCCTCATACCCTCCTCAAATGGGATGTTAGTAAACAAGATTTTAAATCTAAAATACAAAAAATGTAAATTTTTTTTATCAGGATATTTTCCAATACCGTAAAAAATTTTCCCGTTCACTGAAGAGGCACATCTCTTTTTAAACCCAAACTCTGCAAAAAAATCAAGATATTTTAGGGCTCCAAAAGTACCCTATACCCGAAAATAGAACTCCCGGGGGTTTTCAATGGATTTGTGTACTTTGGGGATTTAAATACATACGGGGAACCCGTGGGTTGGTACAGGTAATATTTTCCCTTGATTTTATTAGTTCCTGTTGTAGACCCTCCTCCAGGATCTCTTGGATTTCTCTAGAATAATCCTGGGTGGGATCCTTCTCTAATTTTTATACACCGTGATGTTCGATAATTGTGACATAGCCTCCTGAATATATTTTTCCCTATCCTGTATTATAGTAGCGCCCCCCTTGTCCGCTTTTTTTATTACAATGGACTTCTCTTGATGTAGCTGTTCAATTGCCTCTTTCTCCTGCAACGAGAGGTTACCTATCTTACCCTTTTTGTTCCTATCCCAGTGGGGGCATAATTTCCTCAGTAACCAATCTCGGGAAAAAACCTCCAGGGAGCGTTTACTGAGCTCAGGTAAAATGGCTTTTTTTATACATTTTTCTGGGGATATCACAACGTCTACTTAAAGTACTATCCGTGTTATGGAAAAACATTTTTAACCGAATAGCTCTACAAAGTTTGTAAAAATCTACACTGATATCAAACCCTTGTTAATAACCGCTACCTGTGTGTCCGTACATATCACATCCCACTAATGTTAGAAAAATCTACATAAGAGGAGGATACACCTGTGATACAAAAAATGTTGTGTATTTGCTCAAATGTCCCTGCGGGAAGGCTTATGTAGGACAAACCTCCCGCAGTGTAAAAATCCGTTTGAATGAGAATAAATCCAACATTAGGCTAGCTATTAGAAATATAGCGGGCGAGAAGGAACAGGACGGGGATAAGAAGAAGAAATATGGTGAGAGCAGTGTTGCAAAGCATTTCTCAGAATTCAGTCACACTGTTTCAGAGCTCAAATGGGGTTTTTCGGGGGAATTCAAGGGTAGTTGGGGTTTAAAAACATGGAAATGGGGCCTCCTGAAAAGGGGAAGGCCCTTTGGATCCAGGGAACCTTAACACCTGGCCCCATGGGAAATTTGAATAAACACAAGGGTCTCAAGTTTTTTAAAATAAAGGGTTTTTTAGTGGGTAAACTTTTACAAAAAATTACAGGAAAGGGAAACGAAAGGAAACGCTTGAGAAAGGGGAGGAGGTTGTCTCTCGAAAACCCCCGCGCGCCTGCATCACTGCCCCCCTTCCAGCGGGGACACCCCGCCCCGCGGTCTCCGGACAACGAAGGAAACGTTTCCCACTATGGGGCGGCCAAGTGATTTTTATCTTTCCATAATTTAAATGGACGGGTTTTAAATCACCGAGTGCCTCTACTAACCCGCAAGTACTTTGCCTTTTTTTTCTTATGAAAACCTTGGGGGCTTTTTTGTTTTTGATACAAAAAATTTGGGCATTGAACTAACAAGTTGCCTCCATTGCCCCAAATGGTTTTCAACCTAGGGAAAAGAAACCCACCCTTTTGTAAACCCCCTTCATTGTAATGGGAAATTGGAGGAGGAAAAAATTTCATGCTTTCCACCATGCCACCACAATTCCCTCCGGGAAGGGCAATTTAAGCCCCTCATTCCCAAAAACTTCACATTTTTCCCCCCAATGCAGCTTACCAAAGGAAGAAAAGTGCCAGGTCTTTAACCCCAAATTTTCGCGGGATCCCCCCGAATTCAATTTAAAATTTTAAAAAAAAACCCTCCGATCCTGACCGGGGAAATTTTTTTGGGGCCAAACGGAGCTAAAAAGGGTACACAACCCCCCCCTCATCCAGGGTTTTTCCCTTTGGCGGAGAGTCAAAATCTCCGTAAAATTCCCAGACCCCATCTGCAAGGGTTTTCAGGGCCAATGCAACGTAAGCCGGAAGTATTTTTCCTGCCCGGGGCGGAACCCCCAAAATACCCCCCTTTCCCTCCCGGGTTCCTGGAAGTGGAACTGAAACCACCCCCCAGGGGGCTCCCCACAGAGGAGAGCCCCGTCCCAAAGGGGGGCTATTTTGGTCTTAAAAAAGGGGAATTTGTAAAAAATACCAGGGTTTTTAACCAAAAAAAAAAACCCCCCCTTTTTTCCCCCTCGTAAGGGAAATGCCCCACCTCCCTTTTAATCTTTTTAAATCTTTTTTCCCCATAACATTTGGAAAAAACAGACTATAATCCGTCCCAAAAAAACCCTGGCAAAAAGCAAAACCACTGCCCAAATAAAATAAATTTACGGGAGCGGGAAAGTAATGATCAAGTCCACCCTCTCCTAAGGGTTAAAGCCCCCTTTCCACGGGACCATTTTCCGAGCGGAAATTTTTTTAGCCTGCCCCCACTCCTTTTTTACTTTTTTTCGGGAATTCCCCCGGGACCAAATTTTCAAGCCCAAATCTTAATTGCCCGCCCTGGGGCACAGGAAGGTGCCGGAAGGTAAAAAAATTTGGGTTTTTTTCCGTTCCAACCAAAGATTTTCACACTTTTTCCCAATTGTTTATTGGACCCAAGGGCCCTCAAGAAAACTTTAAACCCTTCCCCCGCCATCACCTTATCCCCCCTCCGAGGAAGAGGAAAACAGAGTGACTTTTCCGCATAACCAAAACGACCCCAAAGGGAGGGCGCCGAGGCCTGAAAGGCCCCCAAATCCTCCCCCCCACCAACCCCCACATTTTAACCCTTTTCAAAAGGAAAAGGGTCAATCGAAAACCACGAAATTTAAAAGGGGCCCCAAGGACAGCCCTGACGTACACCGGGAAAACCCCCCCCCTAAAAGGGCCGCCCAAAATTTCCCAACCTTTACAAGGGAAAAAAGCTCCAGCCCCTTTTTTACGGGGGTTTTAAAAAAACCCAATTTTTCCCAAACCCCCCCGGAAAGCCCAAATATTTCCCGGGAAGGGGACCAAATACCTTTGTTGACTCGATAAAAAATTTTTTTTGCCAATCCAGGGACAGTGGCCCCCCTTCCAAGGGGCCGGGCCCCGCCCCCGCCCCTGCCCCCTCCACACCCCCCCTTACCCCAAGGGACACAACAAATTTTGTTAACACGGGGAACAACAGTCTGCCGGGGGAAAAAAAAAAATTCTGGGGGCAAAATTTTTATCAGCAAAAAAAAAGCTTTTTTTGCCAGAATTTTTTCTTCCACTTTTAGAAAGCGCTTGGGACGCCAGTTCCCCAAATGGGGGGAGGGGACCCCCTTTCCCCCTTTTGGGCCCAGAAAAAAATTAGGCTGACCTTCCTTAGACCTGGGCAAAGAAACTGGGGATAACCCACCCCTTTTAAAGCCCTTTCCGGTCAAGGGGGAAAACCAAGATGTCCTTAAAGGCCCTTGTAAAACTCAGAGGGAAAAAACCACCCGGGAAGGGGGGCCCCTTTCTTGAGGGCAAAAGCCGTAAATACCCCCCTCTACTTTCCTCCTCTTTTGATCATGCCTGTAAAAATCCTCAAAAGAAGGTTTACTCCGGGATCAGGAATACTTTCACAAAAAACCCGAACATTTCTCCGATTTAACTCTCTTTTTTCCCCAAAAAAAAAAGAAGTAGAATTCCCCTAACTTTTTCCCAAAGGGATCTCTAAAACTGGACTTCCTCAGAGATTCCCTGTCCCACCCTTTTAGGCCCAAATTTATTTTGCTACAAAACCACACCCTTTCATTTCTTGTAAGGTTCGGGGGAGGGGGACCTAAAAAGTCCCTTTAAAAAACAAGGGGATGCGTGCCGTCATCCTGAAAAACCCTTAACCCAAGGTTTTAAAAACTCTGGGACCCAAACTAAACCCCGGTCGAGACTAAATGTTCGATTTTTCTCCCTCAGGCTCTAATTCAGGCGGTATCTTTTAAAGCTTTTTGATTTTTAAAAGGTCTGGGGGAAAGAACCCCCGCAGCCCTTTTTTTAAATATTTCCCACCACTCTGACTTACTACTGCAAAAAAGCCCAGTAAAGGGAATCTGCCCTTTTAAAAAAAACCCCAAAAAAGATTGTCAAATCTCCGTCTTTTTTCCCGGGTTTGACTTTTTAAAGGGTTTCCAAAAAACCCCTTTCCCCATACGGGGCCCTTTTGCAACTTTCAAAAAAACAAAATCATTGTTGTCGGAGAATCTACCTCTGAAAACCTTAGGGGTTTAAGAGACAGAGTCCTCCTTTAAATAAAACCTATCTAACCTAGCCCTAATCCACAAACCAATGATAGGTGAACCCTCTGTGGCCTGGGGGGGGCCCGATGGGGGCACCCAAACCAAACACCCAACTAACTATTCACAAATACACCCCAAATAAATGACCCGCACCTCGGGCATTTCCCCCTATCCTGAAATTCCGTGAGGGTTTTTTTGGGAAAATCCCGCCAAAGATTACTTCCCGGTTCTTTAAAAAGGGAAAGGCTTTAATCCTCGAAAAGGACATTTTCCTCTCCCACGAAAACCGGGGGGGCATAGAGGGTTTTTTTAGCCTAAACCCCCTTTTGCCCCTTTTTCAAAAGAAAAAACTAAGACCCGAAAAACCTCCCCATTTTCGAGCTCGACGCCCCGTCTTTTTTCCCCCAAGCGGGGGTTTAAAAAAACCCCACTTCCGGGAATTTTGGTTTGGGCCCAGCAAAAAAACCAGTAAGAAGGCCCTGCCCCCCAAACCCCTTTCTTCCAAATCCTAAATGTTCCCTGACCCCGTCAATTTTTGGTCTCTTGCAAAAAGAAAAAAAACAGCTTAAAACACGGTTTAAAAAATCAAACCCTTATATCTAGCCACATTGTTTTTAAACGCTGGCCCCCCGTTAATCCCTGGCCCCGGTCCCCCGGAGTGGGTGCCGCCACCCTTGTGAAAGGTGCCCCACCCATTCTTTTTGCCGATGCCTCGGTTTTATTCCCACCCGAGACTACGGGTTTTTAGCCCTCTTCAACGGGGAAGAAAAATCCATTCCACCTAAACCCTTATAAACTTTTTTTTCCCCCCTTCACCGCCCACCCACTTTTTTCCCAAAACCACACCCCCACCTCTACTCAAACTTGCCAAAACACCCCTTTTTCCCCTGGATTTTGTAATAATTCCCTTGGGCCGGCCACCAGCCCCACCCCCCCCACGCGTTCCTGCCCCTTTTCGCAACCCGCCCCCCCTTTTTTCCCCTTTTTCTCCTGAAAAGGGGAAAGGTCCCCAAACCCACATAAAAAAAACCTATTGGGGGTTTTGGGTCAGAGGGGGGGTTTACCCTTTCCTTTACGGCACCGGCAAACTCAGGGTTAAGGGGATGGATTGGCCCCCAATCCATTGGGGTTTTGGGGGCCCCTTTGCCCTCCCCCCTTTCCCTCCCCGGGGAATTCCCCCTTTTTTGGGCACCCCTTTTGTGTGGGCCGCTTCCCCCCTTTCACTCCCCCCCCTCTAAAAGTGATCAGAAGCGGCGGGGAAAAGGCCCTCCCCTCTTTCTCAAATCCCCCTGGTCCTCCTCCCCCACGTACTCCCCTCAGGGCCTAAATTTTGGTTGGGGCCCGGGGGCCCCCGCCACCGGGGTTAAAGATCTGGGGAAACCCCCCCAGCATGGGCCCCCGTGGGGCCCCCTCCCTCTTCTTTTGCGGGGACCCCATGCCCCTTTCACTTTTCCTGTCTTTTTCCCTTTCCCCTTTATCATTGACCCCTCAATTTTTCCACCATTAAACCGTTTTTTCCCTTCCCCCGCCCTCCTCCCGTGTCCTCGGGGCCTTCCCTCTCCCCTCCTCCTGCCTAGGGGACATCGGGTTTGGGGAAAAAACCCGAAAAAAACAAAACCCGGGGGGGAAAGGGGTGCCCGATGTCCCCACACAAGTTCAGCAACCCAAACCACAAGGGTGGGGCTTGAGGGCCCTTTAATCCCCCCCCACATTCCCGCACCCCCGCGCCTTAAAATTGTGCACAAAATTTGCGGGGCCCGCTTCTGTGGCAAGCTTTCGACTCCCCCCGGGTAAATCCGGGTTCTCCCCCCTCTTCCCAAGAAACGGGGGGAGGGATATGGGGACTTTTTACCTAAAGGACTTTGATTTAACCCATAAAATCCAGGCCCCTGCCCAAATTTGCCTTTCTCGCCCCGGGAACTTTTTCGACCTTTTGGGACTTCTCCGTACCAAATTTACCCCTTTTTTCGATGTCAACGTAAGAAGAAAAACTCGTTACGGGTTCAAAAGGGTTCACTTTCTTTAAAAAATAAAATTTTGGGGGGAAAATTTGTTTGGGGCTTCAAAATCCTGCCATTTCGGGCAATATTTTCAAAACCCCCTCTGATGGGCCCCCAAAAGATTTCTAGCCCCCGGGCCCCCCCACAAAAGCAAATTTTGTCGTTTTGGGGGGGGAAACCCCGGGAAAAAAGGGGGTTCGGGGCCAAAGTTTCCCAAAAAAAAATGCCCTAAACCCCACCCCAAAAACAGGACTCCACCCCCCCGCCCTGGGGGGAACAAAGCCCCTCACTGCCGACCCCTGAGTGGGCCCTTTTTCCCCGGGGTAAAAACCCTCCCCCGGCCCGGGTAGGAGGGGCCTTTTTTCCCCGCTCCGTCCTTTCTCCGGGAAAACCCCGAGACCCCCATGCTTCCCCAACCCCAAAAAGGGAAACAGTGGGATTTTTCCCTCCCCCTAAAAGTAAACGACTCCTCCCTTTTTTTTTAAAGAGCCTCCAAGAAGCGACCTTTTTTTCCCCCGCCCCCGGGTTCCGGGGCAGCAACCTAAACCCCCCCCCCCCGGGCCCACTTCTTAGCGAAAACCCTCCCCCCCCTGTACCTAAGGTGGGGGGACCTGGTGGGGCCCGGGAAGGGGGGGGGGCCCCAAGCGCCCTCCCCCCCTTACTATGTAAATTGCTTCTTTTTAAAACCCCTTTTTTTCCCCTTGTCATTTGCCCCTACACTTGTTTCTTTAGACATTTCCAATTAAATTTTCCCCCATTCACCCCTTCATTCCCCTCCTCCCCTCCCCCAACATTTTTTCCCCCCCCCACTCTCCCCATCTTTTTGTCCCCCCCCTTTCCCCAAAACATCCATCCCCCACCCCCCCCCCAAAAAACCACCCCCCAAAACACCCCCCAAAAACACCCCTTTCCCCCGCACCCCCCCCCAAACTTTTTGCCCCCCGCCCCCCTCCCCAAAAATTCTTCCCCGCAACCCTTTTCCAAACTTTCCCCCAGTCCCCCCCCCCCCCGCCCCCCCCCTCCCAAACCCCCCCCCCCCTTCCCTTCCCCGCCCCCCATCAAAAATTAAAACCCCCGAAATCCTCCCCTTTATTTTTCCCGTTACATCATTTGTTTTTTTCCCCCCCTTTCCCCTGCCCCCCTTTCCAAAAACCCTCTGCCCCCCGCATTCATACCGGACCACCCATTATTTATGGATTTTCTTTTTTCCCCTTTGGTTTACGGCCGGGTTTTGGGGCCCGACACTGAAATTTGGAATTTTTTTTTTCCCCGATGTTTTTCCCGACTATTACACCGTGAAACCCCCAAATTGTCTCCATTTTTTCCCCATCCCCGGACCCCCCTACACTAAAAATCCTGCGGGGGGGATCTGCCCAAAAAATCCCGGGGTGGGCCCCAAACCCACTCCCTTCGCCACCCCAAACTTTCCTTCTTGGACCCTTTTTCCCTTCCCCCTTTCCCCTTTTTTTCAGGGGAAATCATCCCAAAGGCCAAAAAGGTAAAAAGGTTGACCTTGGGGGTTCTAGCTTTACAATTTTGGGTTTCCCGCAACCCCCCCCTCCCCCCCCCCCCCCCAAAACGGCCAAAATCCTGGGGTTCCAGCCCGTTTCTTTCCCTGTTTAAAACCCCTTAAAAATACCCATTTATTTTGGGGGGGAAACCCCAAAAGTTCCCTGAGATATTTTTTGCGGTGGTTTTTTGAACCACCGGGTTCCGCCGCGTGATAAGCCTGTCCCCAGGCCGTGGGGGTCCAATTTCCTCTTCTTTTTCCCTTTTCCCCCCTTCCCACGGTCCCATCCTACCCTTTTTTTCTTCTTTTTTCCTCAAACTTCCTCCTCCCCTCCCTCTCTTCTTCCCCCCTCCCTTTTTACGCCCCAAGAGGGATTTTTTAAACCTGGGATCGTTAATAACTTCCCCTTGAAAGGGCAACTATTTTCCAAGATCCCATTTTCTTTTTTTTATTAATTTTTTTTTTTCTTCCCATGTTCCCCCTTTTATAAACTTAAAAAAATTTTCCCCTTTTTCCCGCAGGGGGACTTTTTTTGCTTTAAAATTTTAAAAGTGTCCCAATTTTCCCCTTTAGTTTTATTATTTTTTCTCCCCCCTTTCTTCCAAAATCTTTTAAGGAAAAAAGGGTATGTTTTGAGCCGAATGGAAAAAAGCGTTTTCCAAACCCACCGCCAAAAACTCCCCCAATTTTTATTGGGGGGAGGGAAAGAACCCCCTTCTTCCCAGAACCCCCCTTTTTGGCCCCGAATTCTTTTTTCCCCCTTCCCTTTTGGGGGTTTAAGGGTTTGGCTTTTAACTCCCATTGGTGCTTAAGGGTTTGCTTTTTGGGCTAAAACTGGGGGTAACGCCTGGAATTTTTTTTTGGGCTTAACTTCTAGGGTGGTACTAGATTTGGTTTTTAAACCCCCACAAATTATTTCCATTTTCACTGTTTTATTACCGTAATTTTTTTCCATAATTTTCGGAAACGGAGATACCCTGCATACGTCATTACTTTTAATTTATGTTGCTGCCCCTATTGGCCAAAAGGGGAACTGGGACTTGAATTCAGCAATTTTGAGTTACCATACCCGTTGCTAAAAAGGGAGGGGTTTCCCCGGGGGAAAACAATAATCCCTGTCTGGGGTTTTGGCTCAAAAACCCCGCAACCCTTCTCCTGCCCCTCCCCGCTGATCCGACCGGATTCTTTCTTTCCCCCTCTCATTTTCACCTTTCCTGTTTTCCCAAACCCTTCCCCCCCCGCTTCAGGGTTGGGAAACCAAAGGCTGCAGTCTCCAGGGACACCGGCACCTCTCTGCTGACAGGCAAGGTATTTACCACCAGCGGGATCCTCCGCTCTGCTGCCTTCACTGATGCTGTCGGGCCCCCTTTTCCCTTTACACCATCCCCTCGCCCCTGCCCTTTTCCCCCCAGGGGGCGGCCGTTTTTTTGCTCCCGTCCAGGGGTAAGGGATTTATTCTTTTTGTTTCGGCCCAGCGTGACCCCCCTTTTCTTCAAAAACGCATCACTGCCCTCTGCCCTTTTAGTGCTTCTCCCTCCCCTCACATTCTTCCCCATTGCTGCATATAACCCCGGGACACGGGGAACCAGGGGACCCGCCCAAAGCCCAACCCCCCGCCCTCTTTTCCCCCCACTTCACGATGTTGCTCATTCCCTCCGGGCCACATGGGGGGTATCCCGACCCCCCAGAGCTTGTTCCAAGGGGGGAAGGGGGCCCCTTGGGAAAACCTACTCCGTTTATTGGGGGGAGCTCTACGCCAAGGGAAAGGAAAAAGCTTCCCCCAAAAAACGCTTCCCCGCTGCAAAAAAACCCCCCCCAAAACTTTTGCTCCCTCCTCCTCCCCACCCCGTGTGAACTGCCCCACTCAGGAAAAGAGTTGAATTTGGGGGCATTTCCCGGGGAAAAACCTTTGGGATCTCCTGTATATAGTGATATGGGAGGGATGCTGGTATAAAACCCGGGGACCCTGTATATAGTGAAATGGGGCTTCTGGTAAAAAACCCGGTCCTCCCTTTATATAGGGAAATGGAGCATTTTTCCCCGGGGGGAATAAAAAAAACCCCCCCTGGGAAAAAAAAAAAAAAAAAAAAAACCCCCCCCAAAGTATATGTAAATGGAGGGATGGTGGTTTAAACCTGGAAACTCCTGTATAAAA
This sequence comes from Phyllomedusa bahiana, assembly GCA_025379985.1. Taxonomy (NCBI): domain Eukaryota; kingdom Metazoa; phylum Chordata; class Amphibia; order Anura; family Hylidae; genus Phyllomedusa; species Phyllomedusa bahiana. The sequence continues at coordinate 27,885 of JAODAL010035147.1, read as the reverse complement.
AGATATGGACATGCCCGGTATAAAACCCGGGGAAACCCCTTTAAAAATAGTGAAAGGGGCAAGGGGGTATAACCTGGAATCCCCTGTATAAAAGGATATTAGCAAGCGGAAAACCTGGGATCTCCTTATTATGATAGGGAGCATGCTGGATAACCTGGGAAAACCCCGGGTTTTAGTGATATTGGGGCATGCTGGAATAACCTGGGGAATCTCCGGGTATAATTGATATGGAAAAGCGGTATAAAACCCTGGGGACACCGTAAAAGGGAATAGGGGGAGGAATGCGGTAAAACCCTTTGGGACCCCCATTTTAATCCAATTGTATAGGGAGTAAAGGGGGGCGGGGGGTTAAAACCCTGGGGAAAACTCCTTTATATAGTGAAAGGACATGCTGGAAATTTTAACCTGGGATCCCCTTTTATAAAGTGAAATAAAGCATCGGGGTATAACCTGGGGCGCCTGTATAAAGGGAATATGGACATGCGGTAAAAACCTTGGGACTCCGTATATATGATATGCACCTCGCTGGTTTAAGCTGGGCTCCTAAAAATCTGTCTTGGTTCCTGCCCCTGGGGCAGTACATGTACTTTGCTTAGTTTTGGTGACTTTTTGCCCTCTTGCTCACTACTCCACTGCTTTGGTTTTGATTTTGCTGTGTAATTCGTGCCTTTTCCAGCTCTTCAGTATTTCACAAAAAACCCCCAATGGGATTGAAAAAAAGGGTAATAACAAGGTTTTCGCTCTTCGCTCTATATCTGAGCTGTAGACCTTCCTTTTATCCTGATCCAAAGGCATTTTTGCTTTGTGCCATTGTGGAGACAATGCGAGGCATCTTTTGGGAGAGAGCCGGGCTTTTCATGTTCTCTTTTATCGGTGCCAGCGGATAATCTCTCGCGTATGCTTCCAAATAGCTCCACTCACGAGGCTTTATGTCCCTGTCTATATGGCCATTTTGGGGGTTTTTAAAATATATAAAAATCCCCAAAATTTTTCCCCTGATGATTTACCCGGGCCTTTTTGGGCCCAAGTCCCCGGGCTGGGCATTTTTTTTTGGTTTAAAACCCTGTTAACTTCTGGGCCAAGTTCTTTAAGTTTTTGGGGGAAATTTTAAATAGTTCTAAAGTCGGCGAGAACAATTTTTTTGGGGCTACCTCCCATCTTCACCCTGATGTAGGACTTTAGGCTCTCTGACCAAAAAAAAATTTCCCATGATGGGGAGCAGTAGTCAATTTTAGAGTCACCAGCGAGTGTCCCCAGGATTACATAAAGAGTGCCACATTGTTCTTTCATGATTACAGCCCTGGTGCCACCTTGAACCATGTCCATTGAATGTCGCCATGATCACATCCACAAAACCTTCACCATTGGACCATTGGTTCCTCATGATCACCACCTTACTGGCACTACAAAGGAGTGTCCCCGTGACTATATCAAGAATGCAGTCACAAAAAGTGCATTGTGATTACAGTCATAGTGCCACCATCCATAGAGCCTAATCATTTGGACTAGTGTGTCTTGCCGCCATATTGGCACTACAAAGAGTCACCAGTTAGATTCCCAATAACTATATAAAAAAAGTTAATAGTGATTACAGCCATATCCCATCACCCAGGGACCTCCCAAATATATGTCCTCATGTTGCCCCCCTATTGGCACTACAATCCCCACAAGGCCCTTCATTAAAATCAGAGGCCACAAAGGTCCATTTTTTGTCTTTTTATTTGGGCAAGTGCCACCAGGACGGGAACCATTATGCTCTCATGATTGCCGCCATAGGGGCTTGCAAGTCTCAGTGGAGCCCCCATGACATGTAAAAAAATCCATTATACAGCCGTAGTGCCTTCATCCATATAGTCTATATTTGGACCAGTGGGTCTTCATGATTGCTTCCATATTGGCACTACAAAGAGTCACCAGTGAGTGTCCCCTTCATTAGAGCTATAGTGCCACAAAGAGTCCGTTGTCTCATGAGTACAGGTAGATTGCCACCATAAATGGACCATTATGCTCTGATGATTACAGCCTTGGTGCCACCTTGTATCATGTCCATTGAATGTCACTATGATCACATCCACAAAGCCTCGACAATTGGCCCAGGGGGGTCTTTTCATGATTCCGAATTTTGGCCAAAAGGGATTTCCCCATAAAAAAAGGTTTTAAAAAATTTTTAAAAATGCCATCATCCATAGAGCCTACTCATGATTGCCACCATATTAGCTCTGAAAAGAGTCACCAGGGGGCCCCAGGGCCCTATAAAAAATCCATAGTGTTTTTAGTCATAAGTGCCATCACCTAGGTCCCTTTTTTGGACCAGTAGCCCCACGATTGCCCAATTTTTGGCACTACAAAAATCACCCTGAGAGTCCCCCATACTTATCAAAACATCCATAGTGATTTTCAGCCTAGCGCCCCACCATTTAAATCTATCAGATTGCCCCCCATATGGGACTGCAAACAGTCCCGCAAGTTTTCCCCCTTCATTACAGCCAAGTCCACAAAGAGTTCATTTTTTTCTCATGTTTCAGGAATGCCACCAGACTGGACTATTAGCTCCGACTGCCACCATTTAACCTGCAAAGAGTCACCAGTGAGAGTCCCCATGACCATATCAAAAAGTCCATAGTGATTATAGCCATAGTGCCACCATCCATAGTCTCCAATTTGGGAACCCAAAGATATCCCAAAAGAAATTTCCCCCGTCCAAGTTTGTCTCATAATTACAACCAGAGTGCCACCTTGAATGGGCCATTATGGTCTCATGATTGCCGCCATATTGGCACTACAAAGTCACCTGCAAGTGTGCCCTTTATTTACAACCAGAGTGCCACCTTGAATGGGCCATTATGGTCTCATGATTGCCGCCATATTGGCACTACAAAGTCACCTGCAAGTGTCCACTTTATTAAAGCTAGAGTGCCACAAAGAGTCCATTGTTGTCTCAAGATTACAGGTAGAGGTCCACCATGACTGGACCATTATGCTCTGATGATTACAGCCCTGGTGCCACTTTGAACCTTGTCCATTTAATGTCACCACGATCTAATCCATAGAGCTTTTAAGGTAGACCAAAGGGTCCTCATGATCACAGCCATGGTGCCACTACAAAGAGTCACCAGTGAGTCTCCTCATGATTACATCCAAAGTGTCACAAATGGTTAATTGTCTCTTAATTAGAGCCATAGTGCCACCATGAGTTGACCATTATACACTGATAGTTACGACACTGGTGCCACCTTGAGCTATGTCCATTGACTATCATCATGAACACATCTATAGAGTCTCCACAGTTGGACCAGTGGGTCATCTTGATTTCCTTCATAGTGCCACCGCAAAGAATCACCAGTGAGTGTCCCAATGATTACACCCACAAAAAGTCCATAGTTGTCTCATAATTACAACCAGAGTGCCACCTAGGAGAGGTTAGTAGAATTGAACTTATTTAGTCTTGAGAAAAGACGTCTTCGGGGGGACATGATTAATTTATATAAATATATAAATGGTCCTTTCAAAAAGTATGGGTAAAAATGATTTCAAGTGAAGCCCCCTCAAAAGACAAGGGGACATTCCCTTCGACTAGAGAAAAAAGGATTCAATCTCCAGAGGAGAAGAGCGTTCTTCACTGTAAGAACTGTGAATCTGTGGAATAGCTGCCTGAGGAGCTGGTCACAGCAGGAGCTGTAGAGAGTTTCAAGAAAGGCTTAGATACCTACCTGGAACTAAGGAATATTAATGTGTACGTTGCTATGTAAAATTCTGGATCCTGGCTGCTGGAGGCTCTGGGGTCAGAGATGGGGTCTCCACTGGAGCAGATTGGTTCTTGCCTTGTGGGTTACAGGGCATTAACCAGTTGTGAAGCTGGGCTTAATGTCCTTGTCTCCCTCCCTTCACCCACATTTTCCCCACCCTTGGTTGAACTTGATGGACACGTGTCTTCTTTCAACCATACTAACTATGTAACCTTGAATGGGCCATTATGGTCTCATGATTGCCACCATATTGGCACTGCAAACAGTCACCAGCAAGTGTCCCCTTCATTACAGCCAGAGTGCCACAAAGAGTCCATTGTTGGCTCATGATTACAGGTAGAGTGCCAGCATGAATGGACCATTATACTCTGATGATTGCAGCCCTGATGCCACCTTGAACCATGTCAGCATGTATCATATCCATAGAGCCTCCTTAATTGGATCAATGTGTCCTCATGATTACAGAAATAGTTCCACTACAAGGAGTCCCCAGGATTACATTGAGAGATGCCACAAATGGTCCAATGTTACTAAAGAAAATGAAAATGAGCCTGGTAAGAAAGCGGAGGGGTGGAAAACAGCCCGGTCAGGAAGTGGTTGAGCCCATAGCTCTCTTGACAGTGGATCAGCACCCCGCAGTCCCATTGAGGGAGAGAGTCAGGGACTTGAAAGGTGCGCAGTTCCTTGATTCATTGTCGCGGACACGTTTGCCGTGGCATCCAAAGGGGTTGTCTCAACTTGCTGTTTCACAGAGCCGTAGGCAGCTTCAGATTCATGCTTCTTCACTCTTCCTCGTCAAGCTATGGGTGGTTCCATAGCAGTGATCAGTTTATTAGCTCTGTATTCACAGTTCTTCTAATTGCAGGACTGCAGATTGCTTCAGAGCTCAAAGTAACCAATCAAAAATAAATGAACTCCTTTGTTTGTTAGAGATAACACGCTGTTCTCAAACTGCTGTCGGTTCTGGGGACATCACTCCCTGTTCTCTATCTAATCCGGAAGGGAGAGCAGGACGGTGATCTAGAGACACTTGTGTGCACTCAGAGCAGATAAAATCTCTCTTATCTCCTGGCCAGGGCAATATCAAAAGAGAATTGTATTTGGAAAAAGTCTTGATTTAACGTTCCCTACATGTTGGAAACTAATCTTTGTAGTGAGACAACTCCTTTAAAAGGCCAAGCTATCCCCTGTTATCCCCGATTCTGGACACTAACGGCAGGTCCTAGATGTAATTGACAGCCGTTATCTGCCACATATGGCAGTCGCCTTTACCGACCACATGACTTACAGTTACATCATGTGTTGGTAAGGAATTAAAGGACAACACCGTTGTTTTCCCTTTAGCTTATAAGAAATTGCTTATAGCTGCTTACCTGCAGCTGAATACAGGATTTCTCACTGCTTCCACTGGGTCCTGTGACCTGCAGCTGAATACAGGATTCCTCACTGCTGCCACTGTGTTATGTGACCTGCAGCTAAATACAGGATTTCTCACTGCTGCCATGGGTCATTGTGACCTGCAGCTGAATACAGGATTTCTCGTGCTGCCACTGGGTCATGTGACTGCAGCTAAATTTACAGGATTTCTCACTGTTGCCACTGGGTCATGTCACCAAACAGCTGAATACAGGATTTCTCATTGCTGCAACTGGGTCATGTGCCTGCAGTGAATACAGGATTTCTCACTGCTGCCACTGGGCCATGTGACCTGCAAGTGAATACAGGATTTTTCACTGCTGCTACTGGGCCATGTTACCTGCAGCTGAATACAGGATTTCTCATTGCTGCCACTGGGTCATGTGACCTGCAGCTGAATACAGGATTCCTCACTGCTGCCACTGGGTCATGTGACCTGCAGCTGAATACAGGATTTCTCATTTGTTTGGCACTGGGTCATGTGACCTGTAGCTAAAATTTACAGGATTACTCGCTGCTGCCACTGGGTCATGTAAACCTAGCTGAATACAGGATTGCTCTCTGCTGCTACTGGATCATGTGACCTGCAGCTGAATACAGGATTTCTCGCTGCTGCCACTGGGTCATGTGACCTACACTCTGAGCTGCTGAAACACCCAGCATGGTTTTGTGACCCAGAAATGAATTTCTCGATAAATTTTCTATGGGAGGTTCAAAGTCAGTCTCATAAGAACGTATAGAGAGAGACAGATGTCCTATCAGCCTCAACAGCACAGTGTCTATCAGCCAATCAGAGAGCAGGTCACGTGACCTAACAGAGACTGTTGCATCAGCCAGAAATCCTGTATGCAGCTATAGGTAAGGAAAGTGGCTGGTACTACAGTGTACATAAAGGAAATTTCTAATGAACTAAGGGGAAAAAAACAAAAAAAACTGGAGTGCTTCTTTAAGATGCAGAGGATTTGGAGCTTTGTATCAGGAAACCAAGCTCTTACCACTATTGAGATGTATCAGATTGACCCATATTCAGAGACTCTCTTCTTGAACCACATAATTTCCGTCGTTCTCTGGTAGTGTTGAGCGAACAGTAAAAAGTTCTAGTTCTATTAGAACCTCCAACTTGTGTGAGTTCGGTTCGAAGTTCTATTCGAACTCGAACCCCATTAAAGTCTATGGGAGAAGATGTTCTGGTTAATTTTTATACCTATACAGGTGAGGAGAAGCTGGAATTATCCTCCATAACAGTAACTGGATACATAAAACAACTTAGTGAAGAAAATTTGGCTCTAAGAGGGACAGAAAAAAATTCAGAGGCTAAAATACTTCATTCCTTTCAATGGCTAACTGAAAAGATGAGGGCAGCTTGCAGGCAGGGGTGTAGCTATAGGAGGTGCAGCGCTAGCAGCTGCTACGGGGCCCTGCATCCTGAGGGGGCCCAGAAGCCCCTTTGACACATAGGAGATTTGGAGACGGTGTGTTATACAATTACTGACCCCCAAAACTGATTTAGCAAATCCAAGCATTCTGTATAATATATATCCCTGTATATTATTATTATTATTATTTATTTTTGAGCGCCCTTGGTTCCAGAGCGCTGTACATTCAGGTTTCATACATAACACAGGTCAAACAAGTACAAAGGTGACAAATTAATAACTTACAACTGGTACAGAAGGAGAGAGGTCCCTGCCCGTGAGGGCTTACAGTCTACAAGGAAGGTGGGAAGAGACAGAGGGTGAGGGGCAGACATGTTTATGGGCCGGTGTACCGGTGGTGGGGTTATTGTTGATCATAGGCAATCCTGAAGAGATGGGTTTTCAGGTTGCTTTTGAGGCTGGTGAGAGTGGGGGAGAGTCTGAGGTGTTGGGGCAGTGAGTTCCAGAGTGTGGGTGAAGCACGGGAGAAGTCTTGGAGACGGTTATTTGAGGAGTTGACATGGGGAGAGCAGAGAAGAAGGTCCTGTGAGGAGCGGAGATTGGTGAGGGAGATCTCTGGAGATTAAGGGCAGATATGTATGGGAGGAATGGTTATGGAGAGCCTTGTGGGGTCAAGGTTACTAACTTGAACTGGATTCGCTGGGAAATTTGGGAAGCCAGTGAAGGGATTGGCAGAGGGGAGAGGCAGAGGAGTATCGAGAAGAGGTGAATCAGACGGACAGCAAAGTTAAGGATGGATTGGAGGGGAGCGAGGGTGCTAGCTGGGAGGCCACAGAGAAGGATGTTGCAATATGAGAGTTAGGCGTTATGTGAGGGTGCAAATATCGCCAAATAACAGTTTGTGGGTGTGGGAAAGATGCAGCCAGCAATACCAGACTCCCTAACACTGTCTATGGAGAGGAAAATGCTATCTAACTAAGAGCAGTCTTTTACAGTACAGAGAGTGAGCTGAAAATGGCGTTCACAAGGCAATACAGTTAAATATACATAAAACATGGTCATGTGATTTTAGCAGCCAGCTTAGTGATGACATTTTTTAACTTCTCTGTGCTATGCACTGATTGGATGGCCGCCAAAAGTGCAGAAAGGTAATTGGATGGCCGTCAAAAGTGCAGAAAGGCGATTGGATGGCCCCAAAAATGCAGAAAGGGTATTGGATGGCCACCAAAAGTGTAGAAAGGCGATTGGACGGCCGCCAAAAGTGCAGAAAGGTGATTGGATGGCCACTAAAAGTACAGAAAGGTGATTGGATAGCCGCCAAAGGTACAGAAAATTGAGAAAAGTTATTGGATGGGTATCAAAAGTACAGAAAGGTGATTGGAAGGCCGCCAAAAGTACAGAAAAGTGATTGGCAGGGCCGCCCGAAAGTACAAAAAGGGTTTGATTGGATGGCCGCAAAAAGCACAGAAAGGGGATTGGATGGCCACCGAAAGTGCAGAAAGGGTATTGGCGGCCGCCGAAAGTGCAGAAAGGGGATTGGATGATCAACAAAAGTGCAAAAAGGTGATTGGATGGTGCCAAAAGTGCAGAAAGGTGATTGGACGGCCGCCAAAAGTACAGAAAGGTGATTGGACGGCCACCAAAAGTACAGAAAGGTGATTGGACGGCCGCCAAAAGTACAGAAAGGTGATTGGACGGCCACCAAAAGTACAGAAAGGTGATTGGATGGCCGCCGAAAGTACAGAAAAGTGAGAAAAGTGATTGGATGGGCACAGAAAATACAGAAAGGGGATTGGATGGGCACCAAAAGTACAGAAAAGTGATTGGATGGCCGCCGAACGTACAGAAGGCTGATTTTATAGGCACCAAAAGTACTGAAAGGTGATTGGATAGCCGCCAAAAGTACAGAAAAGTGATTGGATGGCCGCCAAAAGTGCAGAAAGGTGATTGGATAGCCGCCAAAAGTACAGAAAAGTTATTGGATGGGCACCGAAAGTACAGAAAGGTGATTGATTGGATGGCCGCCGAAAGTGCAGAAAGGGTATTGGACGGCCGCTGAAAGGCCCAGAAAGGGGATTGGATGGCCCGCCGAAAGTGAAAGAAAGGTGATTGGACGGCGCCAAAGTGCAAAAAGGGGATTGGACGGCCGCCTAAAGTGCAGAAAGGTGATTGGATGGGCACCAAAAGTGCAGAAAGGGGATTGGATGACCACCAAAAGTGCAGAAAGGGGATTGGATGACCACCAAAAGTGCAGAAAGGGGATTGGATGACCACCAAAAGTGCAAAAAGGGGAATTGGGATAAACCAGCAAAAGTGCAGAAAGGGGATTGGATGGTGCCAAAAGTGCAGAAAGGGGATTAGATGGCTGCCAAAAGTGCAAAAAGGTGATTGGATAGCCGCCAAAAGTACAGAAAAGTGAGAAAAGTGATTGGATGGGCACCGAAAATACAGAAAGGTGATTGGATGGCACCAAAAGTACAGAAAAGTGATTGGATGGCCGCCCCGAAAGTACGGGAAAAAGCTGATTTTATGGGCCCCGAAAGTACAGAAAGGTGATTGTATGGCCGCCGAAAGTGCAGAAAGGGTATTGGACGGCCGCCAAAAGTGCAGAAAGGGGATTAGATGGCCGCCAAAAGTGCAAAAAGGTGATTGGATAGCTGCCAAAAGTACAGAAAAGTGATTGGATGGGCCCCGAAAATACAGAAAGGTGATTGGATGGGCACCAAAAGTACAGAAAGGTGATTGGATAGCCCCAAAAGTACAGAAAGTGATTGGAGGGCCCGCCAAAAGTGCGGGAAAGGTGATTGGAGGGCCCGGCCAAAAGTACAGAAAGGGTATTGGACGGCCGCCCAAAAATGCAGAAGGTGTTTGGATGGCCACCAAAAGTACAGAAAGGTGATTGGATAGCCGCCCAAAAAGTACGGGAAAATTGAGGAAAAGTTATTGGTGGGCACGAAAAGTACAGAAAGGTGTTTGGGGATGGGCACCAAAAGTACAGGAAAGGTGATTGGATGGCCGCCCCAAAAGTACAGAAAAGTGATTGGGGGGCCCCCCCCCGAAAGTACGAAAGGGGATTGGGATGGCCGCCAAAAGCACAGAAAGGTGATTGGATGGCCGCCGAAAGCGCAGAAAGGGTATAGGACGGCCGCCGAAAATGCAGAAAAAAATAAAGGGGTTTGGGGATGAAAACAAAAGTGCAAAAAGGTGATTGGATGGTGCCAAAAGTGCAAAAAGAAAGGTGTTTGGGGACGGCCGCCAAAAGTGCAGAAAGGTGATTGGATGGCCGCCAAAAGCGCAGAAAGGTGATTGGACGGCCGCCAAAAGCACAGAAAGGTGATTGGACGGCCACCAAACGTACAGAAAGGTGATTGGATAGCCGCCAAAAGTACAGAAAAGTGATTGGAGGGGCCCACAGGAAATACGAAAGGTGATTGGATACCCGCCAAAAGTACAAAAAAGTGATTGGATGGCCACCAAAATGCAGAAAGGTGATTGGATGGGCACCGAAAGTACAGAAAGGTGATTGATTGTATGGCCGCCGAAAGTGCAGAAAGGGTATTGGACGGCCGCTGAAAGTGCGAAAGGGGATTGGATGGCCGCCAAAAGTGCAGAAAGGTGATTGGACGGCCGCCAAAAGTGCAGAAAAGTGATTGGATGGTGCCAAAAGTGCAGAAAGCGGATTAGATGGCTGCCAAAAGTACAGAAAAGTGATTGGATGGGCACCGAAAATACAGAAAGGTGATTGGATGGCCGCCAAAAGTACAGAAAAGTGATTGGATGGACGCCTAAAGTTCAGAAAGGTGATTTGATGGCCGCCAAAAGCACAGAAAGGTGATCGGATGGCCGCCGAAAGCGCAGAAAGGTGATTGGACGGCCACCAAAAGTTCAGAAAGGGGATTGGATGACCACCAAAAGTGCAAAAAGGTGATTGGATGGTGCCAAAAGTGCAGAAAGGTGATTGGACGGCCGCCAAAAGTGCAGAAAGGTGATTGGACGGCCGCCAAAAGCGCAGAAAGGTGATTGGACGGCCGCCAAAAGCACAGAAAGGTGATTGGACGGCCACCAAACGTACAGAAAGGTGATTGGATAGCCGCCAAAAGTACAGAAAAGTGATTGGATGGGCACAGGAAATACAGAAAGGTGATTGGATAGCCGCCAAAAGTACAGAAAAGTGATTGGATGGCCACCAAAAGTGCAGAAAGGTGATTGGATGGGCACCGAAAGTACAGAAAGGTGATTGATTGTATGGCCGCCGAAAGTGCAGAAAGGGTATTGGACGGCCGCTGAAAGTGCAGAAAGGGGATTGGATGGCCGCCAAAAGTGCAGAAAAAAAGGGTTTGTTTGGGGACGGGCCGCCAAAAGTGCAAAAAAGGTGATTGGATGGTGACAAAAGTGCAGAAAGGGGATTGGATGGTGCCAAAAGTGCAGAAAAGTGATTGGATGGGCACCGAAAGTACAGAAAGGTGATTGGATGGCCGCCAAAAGTACAGAAAAGTGATTGGATAGCCGCCGAAAGTACAGAAAGCTGATTTTATGGGCACCAAAAGTACAGAAAGGTGATTGGATAGCCGCCAAAAGTACAGAAAAGTGATTGGATGGCCACCAAAAGTGCAGAAAGGTGATTGGATCGGCACCAAAAGTACAGAAAGGTGATTGCATGGCCGCCAAAAGCACAGAAAGGTGATTGGATGGCCGCCGAAAGCGCAGAAAGGTATTGGACGGCCGCCCCAAAAAGTGCAGAAAGGGATTGGATGACAACAAAGTGCAAAAGGTGTTGGATGGTCCCCAAAAAGTGCAGAAAGGTGATTGGACGGGCCCAAAAAGTGCGGGAAAGGTGATTGGATGGCCGCCAAAAGCGCAGAAAGGTGATTGGACGGCCGCCAAAAGCACAGAAAGGTGCTTTGACGTCCACCAAAAGTACAGAAAGGTGATTGGATAGCCGCCTAAAGTACAGAAAAGTGATTTGATGGGCACAGAAAATACAGAAAGGTGATTGGATAGCCGCCAAAAGTACAGAAAAGTGATTGGATGGCCACCAAAAGTGCAGAAAGGTTTGATTGGATGGGCACCGAAAGTACAGAAAGGTGTTTGATTTTTATGGCCCCCGGGAAAGTGCAGAAAGGGTATTGGACGGCCCCTTGAAAGTGCAGAAAGGGGATTGGATGGCCGCCAAAAGTGCAGAAAGGTGATTGGACGGCCGCCAAAAGTGCAAAAAGGTGATTGGATGGTGGCAAAAGTGCAGAAAGGGGATTGGATGGTGCCAAAAAGTGCAGAAAAGTGGATTGGATGGGCACCGAAAATACAGAAAGGTGATTGGATGGGCACCAAAAGTACAGAAAAGTGATTGGATAGCCGCCGAAAGTACAGAAAGCTGATTTTATGGGCACCAAAAGTACAGAAAGGTGATTGGATAGCCGCAAAAAGTCCAGAACAGGGATTGTATGGCCACCAAAAGTACAGAATGGTGATTGGATCGGCACCAAAAGTACAGAAAGGTGATTGCATGGCCGCCGAAAGTGCAGGAAGGGGATTGGATGGCCGCCGAAAGTGCAGAAAGGGGATTGGATGGTGCCAAAAGTGCAGAAAGGTGATTGGACGGCCTCCAAAAGTACAGACAGGGGATTGCATAACCACCAAATGTGCAACAAGGTGATTGGATGACCACCAAATGTGCAAAAAGGTGATTGGATGGTGCCAAAAGTGCAGAAAGGGGATTAGATGGCCGCCAAAAGTGCATAAAGGTGATTGTATAGCCGCCAAAAGTACAGAAAAGTGAGAAAAGTGAGTGAATGGGCACCGAAAATACAGAAAGGTGATTGGATGGGCAGCCGAAAGTGAAGAAAGGTGATTGGATAGCCGCCAAAAGTACAGAAAAGTGATTGGATGGCCGCCACAAGTGCAGAAAGGTGATTGGATGGGCACCGAAAGTACAGAAAGGTGATTGGATGGCCGCCAAAAGTACAGAAAGGGTATTGGACGGCCGCCAAAAGTGCAGAAAGGTGATTGGATGGCTGCCAAAAGTACAGAAAGGGTATTGGACGGCCGCCAAAAGTGCAGAAAGGTGATTGGATGGCCACCAAAAGTACAGAAAGGTGATTGGATAGCCGCCAAAAGTACAGAAAATTGAGAAAAGTTATTGGATGGGCACCGAAAGTACAGAAAGGTGATTGGATGGCCGCCAAAAGCACAGAAAGGTGATTGGATAGCCGCCAAAAGTACATAAAAGTGATTGGATAGCCGCCAAAAGTACAGAAAAGTGATTGGATCCCGCCGACCGAAGTACAGAAAGGTGATTGGATGGCCCCCGACCCCCCCCCAGAAAGTGCAGAAAAGGGTATTGGGGCCGCCGAAAGTGCGGGAAAGGGGATTGGATGGCCCAACAAAAAAAGTGCAAAAAGGTGATTGGATGGTGCCAAAAGTGCAGAAAGGTGATTGGACAGCCGCCAAAAGTGCAAAAAGGTGATTGGATGGTGCCAAAAGTGCAGAAAGGTGATTGGACGGCCGCCAAAAGTGCACAAAGGTGATTCGATAGCCGCCAAAAGTACAGAAAAGTGAGAAAAGTGATTGGATGGGCACCGAAAATACAGAAAGGTGATTGGATGGGCACCAAAAGTACAGAAAAGTGATTGGATGGCCGCCGAAAGTACAGAAAGCTGATTTTATGGGCCCCCAAAAGTACAAAAAAGGTGATTGGGTAGCCGCCAAAAGTACAGAAAAGTGATTGGATGGCCGCCGAAAGTACAGAAAAGTGATTGGATGGCCGCCGAAAGTGCAGAAAGGTGATTGGATGGGCACCAAAAGTGCAGAAAGGGGATTGATTGTATGGCCGCCGAAAGTGCAGAAAGGGTATTGGACGGCCGCTAAAAGTGCAGAAAGGTGATTGGATGGTGCCAAAAGTGCAGAAAGGGGATTGGATGGTGCCAAAAGTGCAAAAAGGTGATTGGATAGCGCCAAAAGTACAGAAAAGTGAGGAAAAGTGATTGGAATGGGCCCCGAAAATACAGAAAGGTGTTTGGGGATGGGTATCAAAAGTACAGAAAGTGATTAGATGGCCCCCAAAAAGTGAAAGAAAGGTGTTTTGGGAGGGGCCCCGGGAAAGTACAGAAAGGTGATTGTATGGCCGCCGAAAGTGCAGGAAGGGTATTGGACGGCCGCTGAAAGTGCAGAAAGGGGATTGGATGGCCGCCGAAAGTGCAGAAAGGGGATTGGATGGTGCCAAAAGTGCAGAAAGGTGATTGGACGACCGCCCCAAAAGGGGAAGAAAGGTGATTGGATGACCACCAAAAGTGCAGAAAGGGGATTGGATGACCAGCAAAAGTGCAAAAAGGTGATTGGACGGCCGCCAAAAGTGAAGAAAGGTGATTGGATGGCCGCCAAAAGCACAGAAAGGTGATTGGATAGCCGCCAAAAGTACATAAAGGTGATTGGATGGCCGCCAAAAGCACAGAAAGGTGATTGGATGGCCGCCGAAAGCACAGAAAGGTGATTGGATGGCCGCCGAAAGTGCAGAAAGGGTATTGGACGGCCGCCGAAAGTGCAGAAAAGGGGATTGGATGGCCAAACAAAAGTGAAAAAAAAGGTGATTGGATGGTGCCAAAAGTGCAGAAAGGTGATTTGGAGGGGCCGCCAAAAGTGCAGAAAGGTGATTGGATAGCCCCAAAAGTACAGAAAAGTGAGAAAAGTGATTGGATGGGCAGAGAAAATACAGAAAGGTGATTGGATGGGCACCAAAAGTACAGAAAAGTGATTTTATGGGCACCAAAAGTACAGAAAAGTGATTGGATGGCCGCCAAAAGTGCAGAAAGGTGATTGGATGGCCACCAAAAGTACAGAAAGGTGATTGGATAGCCGCCAAAAGTACAGAAAATTGAGAAAAGTTATTGGATGGGCACCGAAAGTACAGAAAGGTGATTGGATGGGCACCAAAAGTACAGAAAGGTGATTGGATGGCCGCCAAAAGTACAGAAAAGTGAGAAAAGTGATTGGATGGGCACAGAAAATACAGAAAGGTGATTGGATGGGCCCAAAAAAGAAGAAAAGTGATTGGATAGCCGCCGGCCCCCCGAAAGTACAGAAAGCTGATTTTCTGGGCACCAAAAGTACAGAAAGGTGATTGGATACCCGCCCCAAAACTACAGAAAAGTGATTGGAGGGCCACCAAAAGAGCAGAAAGGTGATTGGATCGGCACCAAAAGTACAGAAAGGTGATTGCATGGCCGCCGAAAGTGCAGGAAGGGTATTGGACGGCCGCTGAAAGTGCAGAAAGGGGATTGGATGGCCGCCGAAAGTGCAGAAAGGGGATTGGATGGCCGCCAAAAGTTCAGAAAGGGGATTGGATGACCACCAAATGTGCAAAAAAGGTGATTGGATGCCCACCAAAATGTTTAAAAAGGTGATTGGATGGTGCCAAAAGTGCAAAGAAGAAGGAAAGGGGATTAGATGGGCCCCAAAAAGTGAAATAAAAGGTGATTGTATAGCCGCCAAAAGTACAGGAAAAGTGAGGAAAAGTGATTGAATGGGCACCGAAAATACAGAAAGGTGATTGGGAATGGGAAACCCCGAAAGTGAAGAAAGGTGATTGGATAGCCGCCAAAAGTACAGAAAAAGTGATTGGGAAAAGGGCCCGCCACAAGTGCAGAAAGGTGATTGGATGGGCACCGAAAGTACAGAAAGGTGATTGGATGGCCGCCAAAAGTACAGAAAGGGTATTGGACGGCCGCCAAAAGTGCAGAAAGGTGATTGGATGGCTGCCAAAAGTACAGAAAGGGTATTGGACGGCCGCCAAAAGTGCAGAAAGGTGATTGGATAGCCGCCAAAAGTACAGAAAATTGAGAAAAGTTATTGGATGGGCACCGAAAGTACAGAAGGTGATTGGATGGGTATCAAAAGTACAGAAAGGTGATTGGATGGCCGCCAAAAGCACAGAAAGGTGATTGGATAGCCGCCAAAAGTACATAAATGTGATTGGATAGCCGCCAAAGTACAGAAAAGTGATTGGATGGCCGCCGAAAGTACAGAAAGGTGATTGGATGGCCGCCGAAAGTGCAGAAAGGGTATTGGATGGCCGCCGAAAGTGCAGAAAGGGGATTGGATGGCCAACAAAAGTGCAAAAAGGTGATTGGATGGTGCCAAAAAGTCCCAGGGAAAGGTGATTGGACACCCGACCCAAAAGTGCAAAAAGGGATTGGATGGTGCCAAAAGTGCGGGAAAGGTGATTGGACGGCGCCAAAAGTGCGGGAAAGGTGATTGGATAGCTGCCAAAAGTACAGAAAAGTGAGAAAAGTGATTGGATGGGCACCGAAAATACAGAAAGGTGATTGGATGGGCACCAAAAGTACAGAAAGGTGATTGGATAGCCGCCAAAAGTACAGAAAGCTGATTTTATGGGCACCAAAAGTACAGAAAGGTGATTGGATAGCCGCCAAAAGTACAGAAAAGTGATTGGATGGTGCCAAAAGTACCGAAAAGTGATTGGATGGCCGCCAAAAGTGCAGAAAGGTGATTGGATGGGCACCGAAAGTACAGAAAGGTGATTGTATGGCCGCCGAAAGTGCAGAAAGGGTATTGGACGGCCGCTAAAAGTGCATAAAGGTGATTGGATGGTGCCAAAAGTGCAGAAAGGGGATTGGATGGTGCCAAAAGTGCAAAAAGGTGATTGGATAGCCGCCAAAAGTACAGAAAAGTGAGAAAAGTGATTGGATGGGCACCGAAAATACAGAAAGGTGATTGGATGGGCACCCAAAGTACAGAAAGGTGATTGATTGTATGGCCGCCGAAAGTGCAGGAAGGGTCTTGTACGGCCTCTGAAAGTGCAGAAAGGTGATTTGATGGCCGCCGAAAGTTCAGAAAGGGGATTGGATGGTGCCAAAAGTGCAGAAAGGTGATTGGACGGCCGCTAAAGTGCAGTAAGGGGATTAGATGGCCGCCAAAAGTGCAAAAAGGTGATTGGATAGCCAACAAAAGTACAGAAAAGTGAGAAAAGTGATTGGATGGGCACAGAAAATACAGAAAGGTGATTGGATGGGCACCAAAAGTACAGAAAGGTGATTGGATGGGTATCAAAAGTACAGAAAGGTGATTGGATGGCCGCCAAAAGTGCAGAAAGGTGATTTGATGGCCGCAGAAAGGGGATTGGACGGCCGCCAAAAGTGCAGAAAAGGGATTGGATGACCACCAAAAGTGCAGAAAGGTGATTGGACGGCCGCCAAAAGTGCAGAAAGACGCTGAAAACCAAACTGAAAATGGGTTGTTGTCGAACTGAACTTTTACTCGAAGGAACAGTAAAATGTTCGGTTCGAGTCCTAAATATTCGAGAAGTTCTACTGGAACATAACTTTTCTAGAACAGTTCGATCAACGCTATTCTCCGGTTATAACTCTGGGTTTCCTATACTGTGTGGAGTCTCTCTGTTTCCATGTGCTTTATTACTGGAATGTCTATAGTAATCCCCTATTAAATATTCATTTTTATGGAATCAAATAAAAATGTATTAATCTACATTTATAGAAAACAGAAGAAAATGGTTTCCAGTCATTATACTGGAAATGTCACTGGGCCTGGTCCCCTCTCGGCTCCTCCAGACTCGCCTCTTAATAACCCGATGTCCCCGTGATCGGATGAAAGCCGTTTATAATGAAGCGATTCACTGCAATATAATAAAATGAACATTATGTATAGGAAAATGAACGTCGTATATAACAGAAATCTGCATTAATTACAGCTCGGAATATTATGGACATATTTAAATAGAATAGAAATTCAGCAGGAGACCCAACCTCCTCCTGTCCTGGGAATTAAAGAAGCGCTCCGAAGCAGTCGGTAAATCACCTAGAAGTGAATGGAGACAGCTGTGCCTGTGGGTGGCCACTACTGCAATGGTTGATACGATGAACAGTGCCCACCTCACCAGGCTGGCTGGGGAACCCTATTCTCCACATAGGTGTAAGTCCCAAATGGTGGGAATATAGTTTAATAAACAGTAGCTGCGATGCTCTGTGAGCTGAACGGACTGATACACTAGCAAATTTGTACAGCTGCTGCTGCTATGTTCAGCTCACAGAGCATTGTCTAGACTAGATACAATTGTATCTACTTCTTGGCTAAGAACAGTACTGGATATATGCAATGTATGTCCGGAATATGGGTTTTCTTTTTTTTTGTTTGATTTTTTGTTAGCTTACAGAGCATTGTGTAGACTAGATACAATTGTATCCACTTCTCAACTGAGGACAGAACTGGATATGTACAATGTATCAGGCTGGACTCGAGGCTGTTTAGCTCACAGAGCATTGTGTAGACTAGATACAATTGTATCCACTTCTCAACTAAGGACAGAACTGGATATGTACAATGTATCAGGCTGGACTCCAGGCTGTGTAGCTCACAGAGCATTGTCTAGACTAGATACAATTGTATCTACTTCTCGGCTAAGAACAGTACTGGATATATGCAATGTATGTCCGGAATATGGGTTGTCTTTTTTTTGTTTGATTTTTTGTTAGCTGACAGAGCATTGTGTAGACTAGCTACAATTGTATCCACTTCTCAACTGAGGACAGACCTGGATATGTACAATGTATCAGGCTGGACTCCAGGCTGTTTAGCTCACAGAGCATTGTGTAGACTAGATACAATTGTATCCACTTCTCAACTGAGGACAGAACTGGATATGTACAATGTATCAGGCTGGACTCCAGGTTGTTTAGCTCACAAAGCATTGTGTAGACTGGAAACAATTGTATCCACTGCCCAGCTAAGAGCAGGACCTGCTATGTACAATATATCAGTCTGGAGTCCAGGCTGTTTAGCTCACAGAGCATTGTACAGACTGGAAACAATTGTATCCACTGTCCAGCTAAGAGCAGGACCTGCTATGTACAATATATCAGTCTGGAGTCCAGGCTGTTGAGCTCACAGAGCATTGTCCAGACTATATAAAAGTGTGTCCACCACAACTGAGAGAAGAACTAACTCTATACATTGTATCAGTCTGGAGTCCATTATGTTTACCTCACAGAGCATTGTACAGACTGGAAACAATTGTATCCACTGCCCAGCTGAGAGCGGGACTAGCTATGTACAATGTATCAGTCTGGAGTCCAGGGTGTTTAGCTCACAGAGCATTATCTAGACTGAATACATTTAAGCTAGGAACAGGGCTAGCTATGTACGATAAATCAGACTGTTTAGCTCACACTGCATTGTCAAAACTGGATGCACTTCTCTGCTGAAAGCAGGATTAGCTGTGTACAGTAATGTAATGTAGCTTTCTGAAGTCCAGGATGTTCAGCTCACAGAGCATTGTCTAGACTGGATACAACTGAATCTTTTTTCGTCTGACAGCTGTTTTTAACAGCAGAATCCGACGAGTAAATTTTACTCGTCGTCTGGACTTACCCAAAAAGTGAAGCCTGCTACTATCTGTTACATGTGACTGATAACTTGTCTGGTTTGGCTCGCCATTAGCGCTTCTTTCCGATTTTGTGTTGGTTTCCACTTTAAGGTCTGTATTCCTGTGGTGCATTCATAGCCTTACCACACTAGGAGGGCCCTGCCTCGCTCTGCAGACCGCACGTTACTTTCTATTTTTCTTGCCCCTTCAGTAGCCCCTCTCTCTATGTAGGAGATAAGGAAATGGTCAGATACAAGCTCAAGGCATGCTGGGAAAAATTTTGTGTCCTATTTTTTTAAGGTTTCTTTGTTGCTTCATTAAGAGTGCTGGCTACATGGTACAAATAAAGTCACAGCCACAGCCCCCTTTTCAGAAATACCACCAATAGATAGCCCTTTAGGGGCTACAAAAAACTCCACATACACTCACCGGCCACTTTATTAGGTACACAGCTAGTAGGGTTTGGACCCCCTTTTCCCTTTCAGAACTCCTCAATTCTTCGTGGATAGATTCCAAAAGGTGTTGCAAGATGCTCAATTGGTCCCAAAGGGGGCCCCAAAGAGTGCCAAGAAAATATTCCCCACACAATGACCCACCACCCCACCCTGAACCTTTTTTTTACAAGGCGGGAAGGATCCATGCTTTCATGTTGTTGAGGGAAAAAATTCTGACCCTACCATCCGAATGTGCAGCAAAAATCGGACTCATCAGACCGGGGCAAGTTTTTCCAATCTTCTCTGCCCAATTTTCGATGAGCGGGGCAAATTGGAGCCTCATTTTTCGTTTTAGCTGAAGGAGTGGCACCGGTGTGGTTTTTCTGCTCGTAGCCCATCTGCCCAAAAGTTCGCCGTAGTGCGTTCAGAGATGCTTTTCTGTCCCTTTGGGTTGTAACGGGTGGCTATTTGAGTCACTGTTCCCCTTTCTATCAGCTCAAACCAGCTGCCCATTTTCCTTTGACCTTGGGGTCAACAAGGGATTTCCGCCCACAGGACGCCCCTCACTGGGTGTTTTTTCTTTTTTTGGACATTCTCTGTAAACCTAGGATGGTTGTGCTTTAAAATCCCCGGAGATCAAGTTTTTGAAATTTTCTCAAACCCGCCCTTTGGCCCAAAAACCATGCCCCGTTAAAGCACTCAAATCACCTTTCTTCCCCAACTGATCCGGTTTGAATGCGGGATTGTCTTGCCATGTCTACATGCCTAAATGATGAGTTGCGCCTGTGATTGGCTGATTAGAAATTTGTTTAACGAGCGTTGGACAGGTGTCCTAATAAAGTGGCCCGGGGGGAGTGTATGTGCAATTCAGCCAATATAGAGTCATTAATACCCCATATAGAGTGCAGCCATATTACCCTATAGAGTGCGCCACATGGCAGCCAATTTTGCCCTATAGAGTGCACCACTGTGCAGCCTATTTGCCCATAAGAGTGCAGCCCATTGCACCATATTTCCCATATAGGGCAGCCAAAATGTCGCCAATTAGCCCATAAATTTCAGCCACAGTGCGCCTATTGCCCCTATAGAGTGAGCCCCATGGCAGCCCTTTTTCCCATTAGAGTGCAGCCAATTACCCCCTTTTTGAGTGGCCAATGTGCGCCATATAACCCCATATGAGTGCAGCCTATCGCCCTTATAGAGTGCAGCCCAAATTTCCCCATTTGAATGCAGCCACATGTTTCGCCATATACCCCTATACAGTGCAGCCATATAACCCCATATAGAGGGCAGCCATATCAGCCCATTTAGAGTGCAGCCATATTAGCCCATGTAGACTTCAGCCTCATGTGCACCCATATCAACCCATATAGAGTGCAGCCGTATTACCCAATATAGAGTGCAGCCACATGTGCAGCCATATTATCGCATATAGAGTGCAGACATATTGCCCCATATAGAGTGCAGCCCATGCGCAGCCATATTACTCCATATAGAGTGCAGCCCATGCGCAGCCATATTACCCCATATAGAGTGCAGCCATATTACCCCATATAGAGTGCAGCCACATGTGCAGCCATATAACCCCATATAGAGTGCAGCCATATCAGCCCTTATAGAGTGCAGCCATATTACCCCATATAGAGTGCAGCCACATGTGCAGCCATATTACCCCATATAGAGTGCAGCCACATGTGCAGCCATATTACCCCATATAGAGTGCAGCCATATTACCCCATATAGAGTGCAGCCATATCAGCCCATATAGAGTGCAGCCATATTACCCCATATAGAGTGCAGCCATATTACCCCATATAGAGTGCAGCCATATCAGCCCATATAGAATGCAGCCATATTACCCCATATACAGTGCAGCCATATAACCCCATATAGAGTGAAGCCATATCAGCCCATTTAGAGTGCAGCCATATTAGCCCATGTAGACTGCAGCCACATGTGCACCCATATCACCCCATATAGAGTGCAGCCGTATCACCCCATATAGAGTGCAGCCGTAATACCCCATATAGAGTGCAGCCACATGTGCAGCCATATTATCGCATAGAGTGCAGACATATTGCCCCATATAGAGTGCAGCCATATTACTCCATATAGAGTGCAGCCCATGCGCAGCCATATTACTCCATATAGAGTGCAGCCATATAACCCCATATAGAGTGCAGCCATATAACTCCATATAGAGTGCAGCCATATAACCCCATATAGAGTGCAGCCATATAACCCCATATAGAGGGCAGCCATATCAGCCCATTTAGAGTGCAGCCATATTAGCCCATGTAGACTGCAGCCACATGTGCACCCATATCACCCCATATAGAGTGCAGCCGTATCACCCCAGATAGAGTGCAGCCATATAACTCCATATAGAGTGCAGTCACATGTGCAGCCATATTATCGCATATAGAGTGCAGCCATATAACCCCATATAGAGTGCAGCCATATAACCCCATATAGAGTGCAGCCATATAACCCCATATAGAGTGCAGCCATATAACCCCATATAGAGTGCAGCCATATAACCCCATATAGAGTGCAGCCATATAACCCCATATAGAGTGCAGCCATATAACCCCATATAGAGTGCAGCCATATAACCCCAGATAGAGTGCAGCCATATAACTCCATATAGAGTGCAGCCATATAACTCCATATAGAGTGCAGCCATATTACTCCATATAGAGTGCAGCCATATAACCCCATATAGAGTGCAGCCATATAACCCCATATAGAGTGCAGCTATATAAGCCCATATAGAGTGCATCCATATTACTCCATATAGAGTGCAGCCACGTGCATCCATATAACCCCATATAGAATGTAGCCATATATGCAGCCATATTAGCCCATATAGAGTGCAGCCACATGTGCAGCCACATTACCCCATATAGAGCACAGCCACATGTGCAGCCATTTTAGCCCATATAGAGAGCAGCCACATGTGCAGCCTTATTACCCCGTATAGATTTCAGCCTTATTACCCCATATGGAGTACAGCCATATTACCCCATATAGAGTGCAGCCGTATAACTCCATATAGAGTGCAGCCACATTACCCCATATAGAGCACAGCCACATGTGCAGCCATATTACCCCATATAGAGTGCAGCCACATGTGCAGCCTTATTACCCCATATAGAGTGCAGCCATATAACCCCATATAGAGTGCAGCAACATGTGCAGCCATATTACCCCATATAGAGTGCAGCCACATGTGCAGCCTTATTACCCCATATAGAGTGCAGCCATATAACCCCATATAGAGTGCAGCCGTATTACCCCATATAGAGTGCAGCCACATGTGCAGCCTTATTACCCCATATAGAGAGCAGCCACATGTGCAGCCTTATTACCCCATAAAGAGTGCAGCCGTATTACACCAGATAGAGTGCAGCCACATGTGCAGCCATATCAGCCCATATAGAGATCAGCCTTAGTGCCCCATATACGTTGCAGCCACATGCGTTCTTTAGGGCTATCCATATACCTCTCATATAGATTGCCACAACATGCACCCTCCAAGTGTAGCCATATTTCCCACCATAGAGTCCAATGACATGCATCCAGTGTCGGACTGGGGTGCCTAGGGCACACAGATGGAGTTGATTCTTGGGGCCCACCAGTTGAGCTGTTTCTGGGCCCACCGGTGGAGTTTATTTTAGGGGCTCACCCTACAGCTACTGTATATGACTGTACATGGCTCCTATATTCTTGCTTTTTACCTCTCTTTCTTTGCTTTTCTGCCTCTTTTCAAGGAAGTTATATGCAGTTATAAAGCAACTTCAGATCTACCCTTCTCAGGGGCCCCCCGGGGGTTTCCCCTATTCCCCTGTGGCCAGTCCGAGTATGCATGCATCCCCTATGTACAGTTATATCTGCCCCCCATATCCGGTGCAGCCACATTTGTTTTGTAAGGCTATCCATATACCTCTCATATAGATTTGCACCACATGTCCCCCCCCCAAGTGCAGCCATATTTCAAGCCATAGAGTCTAGTGACATCTGCCCCCATGTGCATTCATATCCACCCCCATATACAGTGCAGCCACATGTGTTCTTTAGGGCTATCCATATACCTTTCATATAGATTGCCACAACACGCAACCTCCAAGTGTAGCCATATTTCCCACCATAGAGGCCAATGACATGCATCCAGTGTCGGACTGGGGTGCCCAGGGCCCACAGGTTTAGTTGATACTAAGGGCTCACTAGTTAAGCTGTTTCTGGGCCCACTGGTAGAGTTTATTTTCGGGGCTCACCCTACATTTACTGTAAATGACTGTAGATGCCTCCTATACTCTGCCTCTTGCTTTTTGCCTCTCTTTCTTTGCTTTTCTGTGTCTGTCAAGGATGTACATGCAGTTAAAAAGCAACTTCAGATCTACCCTTCTCAGGGGCCCACCGGGAGTTTCCCCTATTCCCCTGTGGCCAGTCCGAGTCTGCATGCATCACCTATGCACAGAAGAGTGAAGAAATCAGGCGATACCTTTTTCAGGCTAACTGAGTATATTTGATGGTGAGCTTTCGAGAGAACTAGCTCTCTTCTTCAGGCAGGTTGTTATACAAGAAATTGAAAATTCACAGACGTTTTATACACAAAAGACATGGACCTTCAAAGGATTCTAGAATTCTTAAAAATAACAAAATGCAATATAAGCAGAGAAGTCATTTACAACAGGTCAAGACATCAACTATCTGGAAACTTGTGAGGCGTGACAGAGGGGTCATATTTCTAGCCATAGAGTCTAGTGACATCTGCCTCATGTGCATTCATATCCACCCCCATATACAGTGCAGCCACACGTGTTCTTTAAGGATAGCCATATGCCTCTCATATAGACTGTCACTACATGCGCCCCCTAGTGTAGCCATATTTCCCACCATAAAGTCCAATGACATTTGTCTCCCATATATAGTGCAGCCACATGTGTTCTTTAGGGATAGCCATATGCCTCTCATATAGACTGTCACTACATGCGCCCCCTAGTGTAGCCATATTTCCCACCATAGAGTCCAATGACATGTGTCTCCATATACAGTGCAGCCACATGTGTTCTTTAGGGATAGTCATATGCCTCTCATATAGACTGTCACTACATGCGCCCCCCTAGTGTAGCCATATTTCCCACCATAGAGTCCAATGACATGTGTCTCCCATATACAGTGCAGCCACATGTGTTCTTTAGGGATAGTCATATGCCTCTCATATAGACTGTCACCACATGCGCCCCCCTAGTGTAGCCATATTTCCCACCATAGAGTCCAATGACATGTGTCCTCCATGTACAGTGCAGCCACATGTTTAAGATATAGACAATGAAGGATTTGTCTCACCAGAGGCCACCCCTTTCAGATTGAACATAGCACATTGATCACCTGACCCCCTGACATATTTTGCAGGTTGGTAGCCTCTTCTGGCCATTTCACCCTGCAGTGCCAATGTAACGTGGCACCCATCTATCTCTACATGTAACGCATGTCTACTCCACCAGAGCGGCGGTAGTGAGGCTCCCTGCTTTGGCTGATAGGGATTCCAAGTGGGGACCATCCAAGATGTCTATACTCCCTAGAAGCAGCATGGACAGCTCCGGCAGGGCTCATGCACAGCACAGCAATACAGCCCTGTGTTGCATCGAGCTGTCTGTGCCACCACTGACCTGGTTGCTGATGCCACTCTCCTGAGTGTTATAATTGTGTCTCTTCTGCACAATTATTATGCAGACACCAGTTATGGCTTCCGTTGTCCTTGAGGGGAAAAGCAATGATAGATGTGAAATCAGGATACATGAAACTGTATATACTGCGGTGATTCATCTCCAGTCAGGGAGCGCCCGCTCCTGGGATGGAGGAGGTTAAATTTCCTACCGGCCGCCACCATGAGCAGCCATGGCTTCATTAATCATGGTTTACCAGAGATTACCACCAGCCCTTTAATCTCTCTAAGGTCACCGCTCAGCCCTTGCATCATACACAGATACATATTCGAGGCAATGTGTTATTACCAAGTATCCGGCAGCATAGTACAGAGGGTCCTCCTGCTGGGATGATGGGTGTAGTAGTACACCGGAGCCTGTGTGACTCCTATGGGCTATAACATTCGGGTTTATATATTGTCACGGTGCACGAGAGAGTGAGAGTTCCTGTATGTTGGGCATGAGAAGTAAGCGGACAGAGGTAGATAGTCATGTAGAGGTATTTATACAGTGTGTACTGCATGATATGATGTATACCAAGTGGTGTGCCCATATAGTCCTGTGATAGTGTATGCAGGGTGCCTATATACAGTGGGGAAAAAAGTATTTAGTCAGCGACCAATTGTGCAAGTTCCCCCCATTTAGAAAATGAGGGGGGCCCTTGAAATTTGACATCATAGGCACCTAAATATGAAAAACCAAAATGAGAAAACAAACCCAAAAATCACATTTTTCTGATCTGGAAAGAATTTTTTTTAAAAATTTATGGTGGAAAAATAAGATTTTTTGGCCCAATAACAAACGTTCATCCAACCCTTTTTGTTCTATCTCCTTTTTTGGGCAATAAACAGAGGTCCCCACTTTTCCTGAAAACCCTTCAAAAGGTTACACCCCCCTTGTTGCTGGTAAAGTTTTTGGGCCCCCCCCTTTCCCTCAGATTCCTCTAGAGTAGTGAGTTTTTTGGGGGTGTCACTGGGCAACACGGACTTTCAACTCCCTCCAAAGGGTTTTTTTTGGGTTTTAGATCTGAAGACTGGCTAGGCCCCCTTCCCGGGGCCTTGAAATGCCTTTTTAAAAAGCCACTCCTTTTGTTTTCCCCTGGGGGGTGTGCTTGGGTAAAGGGCATGGAAAGCCCCCGCCACGATTCATCTTTAATGCCCCTGCTGATGGGAGGAAAGGTTTTTCACTCAGAACTCACGATACATTGGGGCCCCTTTTAAATTTTTGCATGCACACGGATCAGTCCGTCCTGGTGCCTTTTTGAGAAACAGCCCCAAACAATTTTGCCACCCCCCCTGCTTCACAATAGGTATGGGGGTTCATTGGGGGCCCCCCCCCAGCAAATTTTCTCCCTCCAAAAACCCAAAGAGTTGGGTTTTTTACCAAAGTTCTACTTTTGGTTTCATTTTGACCATATGACTTTTTCCCCAAAACTCTTTTGGATCAAAGCAAATACTCTTTAACAAAACTTCAGACCCGGCCCCGGACACGTACTGGCTTTGGCGGGAGAACACTTGGCCCCTGCAGGATCTGATTTTCCCGGGTGGCGTATGTGTTACTGAAAGGGAGCCTTTGTTAGGTTTGGGCCCAGCTCTCTGTAGGGCATTCACTAAATTTCCCCCGTGTGGGGTTTTGGGATTTATGCTCCCGTTCTTTGATCCTTTTTTACCCCACAGGGGGAGATCTTGGGGGGAGCCCCAAAATTGGGGGGAGATGATCAAATGGTTTTTTGTCCCCTTTCCTTTTTCTAATTATTGGCCCCCACACGATTTCTTCAACCAAGCTCTTGTTCCCCATTGCAGATTCGCTTCCGCCCCGGGGAGGGGCTACAAAATTTTTTTTTTTCTGGTGTCCTTCGACAGCTCTTTTTTGTCTTCACCAAGTGGAGTTTGGAGTTGACTGTTTGAGGGGTGTGAAAAGGTTCCCTTTTATACTGAAACAAGTTCAAAAAAAGCTGGGCCATTACCCACAGGGAATGAGTGGGGGGCCCGAGGAGCCTCTTAAAAAATAAAAGGTCTGTAAAGCCAGAAAAACTTGCTTGTTTGTAGGAGACCAAATCCCCATTTTTTCCACCATAATTTGCAAATAAATTCTTTTTCCAGATCAAGAATGGGATTTTCTGGATTTGTTTCCCCCATTTTTTTTCTCTCATAGTTGAGGTTTGACCCATATTTTCAATTTCAGCCCCCTTTTTTATCCCCGTATAAGTGGGAGAACTTGACAATTTGGTTTGGCTGATGAAAAAAACTTTTTTTTTTTCCCCCCTGTAAAGGTGTCTATTTATTTCGTGAGGTGTTTTTTTTCCAGTGTCGCATAGTCCCCCAATGTTACTGTATGTACAGTATCTATAGTCCTGTGTTACCGTAGAGCATGTATATAGTCCTTTGATAGTGAATGTATTATGTCTATATGGTCTTGTTGAAGCTGTATAGCCGTTAGACATTGTAGAGTTTGTCTATGAAAGCAGTCAACCCTATCACAATACCATCCTTTCTTGTGTATAGTGGCCCCCCATTGAACGTCATGTCCCCCCGGGGCTCTTTTTCCCTAAAAAGGGGGTCGTCCCAGGGGAACATGTGGAACCCCTTATCTTCCCCGCCCCCCTCTAAACATAAACAGGGACAGATGGACCTGCCTAAAAAACCAAAGAAGATACCAAAAAAAGGGAGGTCTTTTCGGACGCATATGGCTAAGTCCGACATCCTGAACGACACAGGACCAGATTCATCTCCTCACATATGGAGTTTAAAAAAATCACGTATTCAGCAAAATAAGCTACATGTGTATCTGACGGCAGGTCACTCTTATGGT